>FTPT01000031.1:0-188908 GCA_900156845.1 Coprinopsis strossmayeri | reverse complement strand
CGAGACAATTCTGTCTCGGAACCTAAACACATCAGCCCTTAACTATCTTCTACAACACACGTAAGGCTGACTACGGTCGGCAGAACCTGCTACCAACTCACGCGCTAATGAAAGACGAGCTTCATTATTTCGTAATATGTACTGCAGGCAAAGGATTAAACATTATTCTAGTGTGCTTATTCTAGTTGTACGAGAAGCAGATATGGACGACTGTGGGCAAGAAGCGTCGTGCGCTTCAGAGACATGGTAGCCATTGAAGAGAACAGGCATCTTGGTGCCAGCAATTAAAGGTGGGAGGTGACGGAAATGATGGTCAGACTCATTGGTGAGAAACGACAGTCTATAGAAATGAGGGGCATCATTGGTCTAAATTAACCGGAGAACGATATCGACGGAACGGCTTGGAGCGGGGAGCGGAAATGAAGGGGGCACTATTCGGCAAATAAGAAACGGAGGAGAGCAGCAAGTAGTGGAGAGCGAGTTTCAGAGACACAACGAATAAAGTGCGATGCTTCGGGTGGAGACATAGGCCGGCCACTGTGGCCGAATACTGTTTTTTCTGGCAGTTTTGTGGCTATGAGAAAACCGGATAATTCAATATGTAATGTACCTATTTTTGAGCAATACCCCGTGCCGAAATAAAGAATCTGTATCGTGCAGGAATACGCGAGGGCCATAAAGGAGGCACTTGCTTTGTTCCGAAAAGGACCACTTTATCTTTCTTCCAATTTTGCATTTGCTGTTCCCTTTGTTGACATTGTAATGTCCCTTCTATTTTCTATAATGTTTTCTAACAGATAATATGAGTCTCCTTTGTCTTTCTTCAAGACATTTCTAACAAATTCTGGGCAAATATTATGAGTTCCGGGCATCCCAAGATTCTTTGTTTCGCAAATGGCCTGTATCTGTAATGGCTGGAATAATTTTGTATATAGCCGATGAGTACATGGTGTCAAAATAGTGCGTTCCTTTTCCAATGTCTACTTAATTTTCGCAGCCTTTACATTGCCAAAAAGTTGGACAATAACACTGTATTCAGCCACATTGGCGGACCAATTTCTCCGCCCGAAACATCCCACTTTACTTGTTGTGAGAGCGCGCTGTGATGGAACATTAGACACTGATTTACTGCGAGTTTTAGTACCCGATTACATCCTGAGACCCACGACCTATAAAAGGTAGCAGGCATTTGTGGATTTCAGGCCTCTTCTTGGCCCAGTGACCAGTACTCCTCTAGAAAGTCCACAGTTCGTCAGTCAGTCCCCCCTCCTTGACCCTTTGTTCTAGTAACGCTACTCCTGTGTGTGACATTTATCTCAGAGCATGGATGAGAGTGAAGAGTAGCATTAGAACTATCTCCGTGGGGGAAAATTCGGGGGCAGCTTGATCATCAATGCATATCCGATATGTACCTTCCCACCACCCTGTCAGACTTCAGGGGTGAAGAACCCTAAACGGATCACAGACAGCCCTATTTGTGTAAAGAGGATTCCAGGCACCTCATTTATGATCTATAGACGAGTGCAAAGCTACCCTTTGGCCCAAACTTGAAGGGGATGGCGGCTGAAGACAGGCTCACCAATGGAAGACCGAAGGCACCCAGTCTCGAATGTTCGAGCCCTTCATCAATTGAATAGGAGAAACCTGGAGAACCACAGCAATATAATACTTCTGGAGAATGGCATGCCCACTGATTTGATATCTCCATGAATGATATGTAGCCAGTTCAAACATATGGAGGAGGCATTTCCATTCTCGAAGCCCGAAGGTGGCAATATCTCAGCTTTTATCATTTTGCCAAACCTTTGCCTAGACTTCATCTTTCTCTGTCGAACCTCATTACTTCGACAACTATTGTTGCAGACTGTATCGGGGAACCATATACTCGTTCTCACTCATGCATAGCCAAGCACGGAGAGCTCGTAGGCCATGTCCCGGGTGATTTTAACCTTGAACAGTTTTCCCTGACGATCTAACTCAAGACTTGTTACTGAACATCTTTGTCCATTCGAGGATTTCGATTCGTGATTGGATCTGAGAAGAGCTGTGAATGATTATTTCTTCTCACCAGAACATACTGGCCTGAAACCTTGCAATACAGTCCGAAATCTCCGTGTAACAGTCCGTAACCGTCTATGAAATATTGTCATGATCGAGAATGTGTTTTATTCTGTGGCCCGCCCCCTCCCCAGGTAGGGGACAAAGAGGCAGTGACATCCATCAGCTCATTCCCTAGTAGCGAGATAGCAACGTGTGGCTAGGGATTGATATGTGGGGCTTGTATCATGACGGTGTAGGAGAGTCTGGAGTGTGGATTGCTGTGAACTTACCGTGGATGTCTGAATTTAAGCGCTCAAAGGCAGTGTCGAGGGAGTCACGCGGTAGGAAGTTCTTTGCATCTTCTTCCCAGCAGTTAACGAGAGTTAACGTAAGTCTTCCCAAAACGTTAACATTGAGCATGCGGGGATGGCGACTATGCGCCTACACCTCGTCCGTATTTCATTCACACGAGAACATGAAGATCGTCGCATGGGCTCAGACCTCTATTTTTATCGTTCCGTACACTGCACCAAGAAGATATTTTTAGGAAGACTGGTTGGTCTGCTGACCTATATAGGATAAGTACGACGCTAACGGAGATACACCGTATAAACTCTTGCCAGGTTTGGCCTCTCGAGCTCCACGCCTACAGAAATCCTCCTCGCATGATCATTGGCCACAGAACCAATGCTTCTGAAGGACTGAGTCCGTACATGCATGGACCGGCGTTGGGCTTGGCAGCTTGTCTTTCAAGATTCTAGAGGAGAGTAATGGATAGCGAAGACAAAGTAATACCTATTTTACATGATTAGCTGAATCATACAAACAGAGCGGAAAGTGGGAATTAGAAATAGCAAGCCGGTACATTTTAAATTACATCGGTCCGTTTCTGTGGGTCGACGGATGACTCCTTTTCGATCTTCGATGATAGGGAGCCCACTGGTGACGTCGGGGATGTAAGTTCACTTCCCTGTTGCGAGATGGAGGCAAAGAATCCATTAGACATGTCTTCTGTGCTCGCGTATACGGTGGTTAGCGGCCCTATGGAGGACTCTAGATCTTCGATTTGTCGCCCTGTGACATTGACGTCGGCACGGGTGCGCGCTTGAGTGGTACCTGGATGGGATTATAAGATCAGGATTGATGTAATTGGTCTTCAATCAAAATACCGAGTGATTGATGAATTTAAAATAAGGTTCCTCACGTTTTGAAGTTGACAAATCGGGGTCAGTTGAAGTGTCAGAGTCTTCTCTACCAGTTTCTCCGACCCCAACAGGACCCCGGAATATGCGGTAGATGTAGGTTACGAGAACCAGAAGGTTACACAAGACAATTGCGAGCATGGGCTGGTAATTCATCTTGGTAAGACGATCATGTGTTAGGGAAGGACATGGACGAGGCCTACCTCCAAGTGCCCGGAGACATTTAGCCTGGTCATTGCATTCAGGATCAGATTGACGGCGTGGTAGATGTCCACTGCTCCTAGGAGCAGGCTGGATGCAAAACAAGCAACAATGAGGGAGCGTCCTGATCGAGGCAGTCTCATCCGTGCTAGTATATAGATTGGCCACCCGACTAGCCACGCTGTTGATAAAACGTCCACTGTGAGGACGTCAACAAACAGAAATAGAAGATGGATATAACGCATACGAATAAGGGCGACGATTGAGGGCATCCTGTTGTACACAGGGCAATTGGGAATGGGTGGTACTGGAACTCCACAGTAGAAGACCTTGGTAATAGCTGCCACAACCCACATAACGATGAGTGCTACGAAACCGCATTTGGATATGAATCGGTTTCGGCCTGGAGACAAGAAGCGAATGACTGTTACTTGAATGGATAGTCTGGAAGCCCTATATATGAGAAGTAGATGGGTACATGTCGAAGACCGAACGTGTATTTCACGCGCACCAAATGACTGCAGGTTGGAGCTGGAAGGATATCCAAACCATGAAGGAACCGGCCCTGAAAGGGTATAAAGTCGCGACTGGCCTACTGTCAGGGGTGAAGAACGACGCGGGGCACTAAGCTCACCATTGTCGGGGATGTTCAGGAGGAGATATATGATGACATTAAATACGAGGAAACAGAGGGCAATGAAAGCCCACAAATCGTCCCACCAGGCCTGATGGCGGTGAAGGCGATGGCCTAATCTGACGAGAGAGGAAATCATGGACAGGGCATAGCCTATAGAAAAGCCAACTATTGGGGGAAGATGAGTAGGTGCTGCTGGCTACGACGACGACGACGACTGACTTGTCTCTGACTTTGTAACTCGGGGCATTGGTGGCTGGTGGCAATAGCAGGCCCTGGCAAATCTACCGGCCTTTTGATGAAATATTGTCAGTGTCCCATGGGTTTACAGAGTCCGACATCATGCCTTCGTTGTTCCCAGACCTGCTCTTCCAATTCCCGCAGTTCAATGCCCTGCTCGTTGTCGGCCAATATCATCCGTCAGCGCCTATCCATCTCGCCCTCTCTTATGCCACAGAGAATCCAGATGTCTCTCCCCTCATCCTGTCGCCTTCGAGACCGTCGTTCAAGAACGCCCTGACTGCTTTCAACGACAACTGGATCGCAACAAAGGCAAGACGCGGCAACCAACTCGAACCACTTTCTCGAATAGAGATGCTGTGAAACTCGTTTCCTAGCTTCGAATTCCGTTTCCTAAACGATAGCATCCAGTTATCCTCCGACCCCCGTGCATCTATCTTTGCTCCTCGCTATGCTTCGTTGCTCTTCGGAAGGCGATCCTGAGAATTCCACTTCCCTTCTGAATCCTAAAACAAATAGGACCTTTTCACCGGGCCTACTCATCCTACACGAGCCCTCGCTGTATTTTGCTGACGCGGATGAACTGTAAGTTCTCAGAGTCAAACGGCCTTGATACATTTGCTACATAGGCCACCTAGTTCGCCTCACACCGTTTCGTCGTACCTGGGCCTAGTCACCCGCACTTTTGCCGCGATACAGTCACTGTCAAGGACAGGGTGGGTATCTCGGCTATTCCAATCAGCTTTTGTTAATCGGTAGGTTAGCGCTCCAGGGTTGACTTCGTTTGCTTTATTCGACTCCCGTTTGTTGGAGTTGAAACTTCCCATCACAAAAATACCTTCATCAGATATATATAGATATCAAGGGCGAGACTCTCCTCAACTCGAATCGGTCTTCAACTCGACCGAGAAGTATTTTGAATGGGTGGCCCATTTCGAACCTGGTCAGCGTGATACATCTTCCAGAACATATTACGGTATTGATTGCTCATCAGCCGAGGACGAAGACACTATCCCTTCGTCTCAAGGAGAAGATGAGAACCTTGAAGAACTTCACAGGCCAAGCAAGCAAATGAAATTGTATCGGATTGGTGCGGAGCAGGAAGCACAGGTCATCCGGTGGGAAGAGACCATCCGGGCAGGTCTTAACAATGCACCACCAACGACATATTTCGAGTTTTAGAACCAATGTAGTCACGATATTATTGCTTCTTGCCCTTGAATTCCATACATTTCCTCTGGTGGGAAACCTCGTGAACTTGACGCGTGCACTTTGTTCGGACCCAAGCGCCTGCCTTATACGGTCACCCTAATCAACTCTCTGCCTGCCATTCTATGCATTCATTTACAGACTATGTCCTCAGAACCTACTACAAAGCTACAGGATGGAATGAAGACAATCAGTGGGGAAACCTAACACGGTCTTCTGCTGGTCGGTACGAACTGGTGCTTCCCGTCACGCCTTCACTAAAGCGCTAGCTTCAGCTGTTCTTGACTTCACCGTCCCAAAAGGACTGCATTTTGCCGTGTCTAAATCACCAAATCCGCTATTCAAAACCAGTTACTCCATGACTGCGATGCCTTCGCTGAACGGGTCGATCGCGTATATATTCACTTCATGCGATTTGGGCATCAAGTCCTCCGGGACGGTACGGTTCAAGGATACGCTTGATAGGTTTAGGGTCTATGACCAGCCGCGGAGGCCCGAAGGGAAAGAAGAGGAATGGCTGGCAGGCGAACGTGTCGATACCCGTGGTATTTCCCTCCTACGGTCTTCAGTTTTTTCTAGCTCGCTAATCCTTATTGACGCAGACTACCTACTTTATGGAAGGTTTTATCTTCCCTCTGGGCGGCTAGATGCGCTATACTCTACTCGTCTATCGGCAACCCTCCAGGCCTCCGTGTCAGCTATCTCAGATCCCACCTTTAGTGCGTCGAGGCATGGAAGGGGGGATCCTAGTAACATCCGATTCAGCCTCCAGCATGATGTGGGTAAATGGTGCACCGAATACTGGTATACGGCGCAAGACAGTATGTTGGGGCTTCACTTCCTGCATAACTTTGGGAGGGTTCCGTCAACATCCACGGCCACAATAGAGAGCGGGAATGGGGCAGAAGGCGGGGCTGGGGCCTCTGCAGCGGGGGGCAGCGGATTGGGCGTGAAACGGGTCGATGAAGAGGATGCGGTAGAAGGAGGTTTGAAAGGCCGCATATCTATGGGTGCGGAACTATACTTCAGTGCAGCAGAACGCAGCGCAGGAGGTAATTCATCCACGTTAATTGTTCATTTTGTGCATTTTGTTAATCAACCTTCTTAGTCTCCACTGGAATCCGGTTCTCGACTCTGCCAGATGCAACTCCACCCTCAGCCCAGATTCCACCCCCGTCCCCGTTCTCTCCTGATCCTACAACGGCTTCGACATCGCTGCATAACATCCGACCTTATCCCCAGCCCCCCACCACGATCACCGCTGTATTCAATCCCTTGCTCGGACATATAGAAGCAGCATATACAGCTCGTGTATCCCAGGACCTTGCTCTTGCAACGCGGTTCAATTTCAACGTGTACAGTTATGATAGTGAATGGGTGATGGGTGCTGAATGGTGGCTACGACGGAATCCTCGCTCTCCGCCCACTGACGAGAGCGAGGTAGAAGTTACTCCCAGTCTTCCTTCGCCCCTGGGGGAAGTCCATGGGGTAGTGAAAGCACGAGCGTCGACGAATAACGTGAGGCGGACAACCTTTCCTTTCCATTTTATCTTCAGCTGATTATTCGCCTTGAAGGACGTTTCATTGATGTGGGAAGGGCGGATAAGACAAATGCTCGTCAGCTTGGGTGTGATATCCGACCTATCCAGTCGCTCCAAACCTGTGAAAGCCATTGGGCTCGAAGTGTCGTACTTCAGCTCAGATTCAGAATAGAGGCATATGACCCGTAAATTTTAGGCGTACAAATATATGGAACCGTATATTCCATCCTAGTATATATCACAGACACTTGTAGGTACGCAAACTAATCCTCAGTAATGTACACAGATAATCAAGCATGGAGGCCCTTGGAAGAATGAAGTTCAATGAATCGAGGAGGGTTGTTATATACGCAGGTGAAGTAGATGGTCAGGCACTTGTAGCAGAAGAGCAAAAGGGGTATATCAGAAGTGACGTTGCACCAGAGAAAAGGAAACCAAATGACAGAACGAAGACAACTGTGTCAGAGCAAAGTCAATGTTGCCGAAAAGAAACTGCAAGACAAAAATTAGCAATTAAGAGTCGCTGGCAGATATTGCAGAAGTAGATTTGGGGGTGGTCGCGACAATAGTTCTAGCAAGACGAGAGATGGCATCGCCTGTGATAACTGGCCGGCTTGCGTGTTGGTGCCTCCCGCCCATCGCAGGGGAGGAATGGTTTCTTGAGTGGTTGTTGGTGTTTACGAAACCGCCTCCACGCGGCCCCCGATTTTGAGAATGATATGAGAATGGCCTACCGCCACGTCTTGATGGACCATGAAGGGAATTATCGTTGCTATTCGGATTATACGGGGGCTTTGGAAGGCTCGGGTAGGTCGACAAGTTGGGTGGGGCAGAGGTCGAGTCGGAGATGCCTTTAGGTGCATGGATGGACGCGTATATGCCATCTTTATTCCCGATGTCCCCGAACAAAGGGTCGTGGGCGCTAGCTGGTGCGTGGATAGAATTGGCGACCGTTGATGATTCTGAAGCCTGTGAAGGGGACGCAGATTTAGACTCAGGTTCTCCCCGAGGGGTTTCGCTTTGAGAGACCTTGATGGAAGGCGTTCCTGTTCCAGATTCAGAAGGGGGTTCGGGAAGGATGGCGTCCTTCGCCGTTGCCTCGGCCTCTCTGGGCTTCGACTCCGTTCCAGAGATGGGATGAGATCGTTCTTGCAGAGGAGTGTGGGATTTTCCCTTTTCTTCGGGTTGGTCAGGTACCTTTGCAATCGGGTCAGGTAAAGGTTTCAGACCGCCTACAATGATGGGAGAGATGGTCTGAGCAGGAAGGGAACTCTGGGAAGCGGTTGTGATGCCCCAGTCATCAAGGTCAGGAAGACTATCATCGTCGTCCCCAGCCCAGTCAATATGGCTTCCAGGGGTTGAAGGGCGATTGTTATCAGCCATCGCGACGGCCCGAACGCGCTCAACGAGAGCGTCTATGTTGGTTCGTATCTCTGCGGGGTTGCTATTGCTGATGCGAGAGTTAGAGAGATGGGGTGGTGTATCCTTAATGGGTGCTGTGGAAGATAGACGAGGCTGTCCTGATCCAACGACATCATCCTCAGTGCCATTCAACTTGGGCTTTGGGTTGGAACCTCTGCCTGCATGAGATCGCCGACGTCTATTAGAGGAACGCGATGCTGATGCGGGTGTAGGAGGTTCCGACGTCTTGCTGGTTGATACTTGGGTGGAAATTGGGGGAGGCATCGCACGAGAACCTCTGCGCGATCTAGGTATGGCTCGAGGTGTATTTGAGGGTTTGTCGTTTGGCTCTGCACTCGCTGGGGTCGGCTTCAGATTTGGAGGTAGAGGTTTAGGCTTCCCTTGAGAGCTTGGAGGCTTGTCGGAACGAGAGTCTGGCTCCGGCTTCGCATCTCGAGTAGATGGCGGGCGTGGTGGGCCTCCACGGCCGCCTCGAGGACCTCCGCGAGAGCCTC
This sequence comes from Coprinopsis strossmayeri, assembly GCA_900156845.1. Taxonomy (NCBI): domain Eukaryota; kingdom Fungi; phylum Basidiomycota; class Agaricomycetes; order Agaricales; family Psathyrellaceae; genus Coprinopsis; species Coprinopsis strossmayeri. The sequence goes on along the minus strand of FTPT01000031.1, from coordinate 179,925 downwards.
CACGTCCTCTCTGACCCCCACGACTGAGACCAGTGAAGGCAGCGCCAATATCTGGTGTCCGTTCCCATCTGGCGGTAGAAGAAGGGTTGGCACCAGGAGTAGGCATTGTGGACTGTTCAGGGTAGCTGGCAGGAGGTAAGAGACAAGGAACATACGGTGGTTTGCAAATGGTTGTCACCTGGGTGTTGCTGGTCCCCAAACGAGCTGATCGGAACTTGCCCGAATAGGCAGCGCTAACTTGGACGCGGCTTGACTCCTTCTTCAGAACTTCCATCATGTCCAAGGCGTCCCAACCAGAACTCAAAAAGGTGTGCTTCAGTAACCGCTGTCTTTGTTTCCTTAGGTTCATCTGTTTCTCTACAGTTTATGGACAAAAAATTGTTTGTCCATCTCCAGGGTGGCCGCAAAGTTAGCGGAACACTGCGCGGCTACGATCTCTTTCTGAACCTTGTTATCGACGATGCTGTGGAGGAAACAACCCCTGGGCAAAAGCATCCCATTGGCACAGTGGTGAGTCCCTTGGCTTCTCTCTCCTTGTCCTGTCTAATGTTGGCATGCAGGTCATTCGGGGAAACAGCGTGACATCTATGGAGACCTTGGAGGCGATCCGTTCATGAAATTGACTAGATCCAGAGTATACTATCTGACGCCATCTTCTTCTATCGAAATCATGCGCTCTTTGGTAGATATCGTACAGTATGCATTGTTATGCGGGCGCTTGCTGAGATGTTTGGCACTAGCCTGAGAACTAAGCAGGGACATGGTCACATGACCTGAATTTTGACGAGGAGGTGATTTTGGCGTCTGGTTTGGGCTCTTCACGCAATGCCAGGCAGGGTCATTGCCAATGCCTTCGCCTCCAAGACTCTAAGAAAGTCTGTTAGCTCCCTCGCTGTCCCCCTCAATCCCCTCTGGCCAGCCACTTTCTCCTTCTCCGCCCCCTCGTCGTCCTCAGACCCCCCGTCATCGTCGTCTTCGCCGTCATCAGCCGCCGTAGCCCGGAAGGGCCCATACGCCGACCTCCAGTATTCGCTGGCAATCAATGGCAACCCCTCGCGCGTGTGGTCCAACTATGTGTCCCTTCTCGATAGTATAGGTTTCCAGAAGCTCCCTGTGGAGCTGCACCAGGAAGTCCTGCGCAAGTGTACACCCTCTCACCAAAAGCTTCGGCTAGCTGTCGTCAGACATCTGGAAGCTGGAAAAGCCCCATTCAAGCCCCATATCAACGAAGCCCGCTTCCAGACCATCATCCGTAACATTCGAGCAGGAGGACATATCCCGGAGTTGGACGACTACCACTTTGTCTTGTCGCAATTCGCAGCGACCGGTCACTTCACCGGTTCATACAATGTATACCGTGAATTGCTGCATGTCGGGCATACACCAACCTCTAAAACGATTGGATTATGTTTCCAGGCCATTGCCCATCGCTTTACTTTGCCAATATACAAGAGGGAACGGGAGGATATGGTCACCCGATCCCGTGAGATCTTTGCGGAGTTGTTGGCCGATATGCGAACCTATAAGATTCCATTGACCGCAGTTAACATGGACCTGTCGCTTCGGATTTTGAAGGACAACCTTGATTTGGAGGGACTGGAGGCTCTGTTGCGGTGGGGATATGGCATTGATCTTTCGTACCCGGACAAGATGCCGTTGGAACTGCTAGAGCAAAAGCCATCTCCTCTAGGGGAAGGTCTTACCTCCCCTACTCCTCTACCTTTCACCACATCGACTCTCAACACCATTATTGACATCCTTGGGCTGCTCGGCAACGTCTCGAAAATGGTCCAAACGTTCGAAGTACTCACCCAGCCACTTCCTCGTGCACAAGACCACTTTTTCTCAACGTTCGATGAGGATGAGGATGACGCCGGGGCCATCTCAACGAACATTCCCTTCACACCTCCTCACACCACTCCCAACACTACAACCTATACTATCTTAATGCGACACGTATGTCGGGCGAACCATCCGACATTCGCACGACATTACCTTAATGAAGCGATGCGTCTAGACAGGGAGATCGATTACAAGCTGCGCCGATACCTCCATCGGCACCCTGCTAAAGTCGTTCTCAGCGATATTCCAGCACCCCATTTTGCGATCAACCGAGGGCTTGTGATTCCTATCCTGGGACATACAAATAGACGCAAGAACTTTGGGTTGATGAAATGGCTGTCCAGCAAAATGCCTAGGATTATTCGGAAGAAGGAACTGGATTTGAAGTTTTATGCAGCGCAACGGGAAAGACTTGCCGCGTATTATGCTGAAACTTTTGCGGCCCTGCAGGAAACAGTGGACGCAGTTGAAAGCGCGCTACCTGAAAGTAATGCCTCGCCAGAATCTCCAGAATCATCTTCATCACAGCCTACGCCTAGTCATAAGATCGAAGCTTTGGATTTGGACACGGATTCGACTGTCGCCCCTCCGCCGTCTGTGAAGAAATCACTCGACCTGGACCTGCATATCCGAATTCTTAAAAGGGACTTGAAAGAATTAAAGTATTTCTCTGAATATCTCGAAGACCTTCTCGGACGGACCTCTCAGCGTCTGAAAGAGAGATTAGGTCGGCGTGTATGGGCCGGAAAGAACATCTGGGAGGCAGGTACCAGAACTCGTCGGATCGTTTCGCGCCAAGAATGGAATGAGATGGTAGACTTCAAACCTCGACGAGCAAAGTCCCTGCTAGTCGAGCCTCCGATTGGGGTCGGGTTGAAGTCAGCAACTTGGATGAAGGGAGACTACTTCACTGCGAGTTCATTGCTGACCGGGTCGAGGAGGTCCTTTTCGACGTCATTTTGCGGTCTACATTCCCCACCATCGATACGTTCCCCGGGTTATTCATCTCGATCATAGCAAAGGCTTTGGATAGGGTTGTGCAGTAAGTTGCTTTGTCGAGATCATGCCATCCCTTTCTCATTTGCGAATAGAATCAACCAACTTATTTCCTTGCTCAATACCATAGGATTTCTATCAGTAGATTAGTCTATCACAGCAATAAAAATGCATAAACAATTTCATATCAAGCCAATGATCTATCATCTAACCAATGGTACTTATGGATTCCTTGAGGAGGCATGTGTGCAATAGAATACATGTGAGTGTGAGGTGTATACGAGAACCATGCTGAAAGTATGCAATGGAAGGTCGAACGGCGAATTGGAAAGCAATTTCGGAGGAAAATCAGATAATTCGTTGAATCTCGTCTCCATGTTCGTCGATGATCTTATCCATTCCAGCTATCCAACTTTCGGCATCCGTGCTTCCAAGTTCGAAGGGAATTAGGACAGCCGGTGCCTTGGCTGAACTTCCCTTCGACGGGCTGGAGGTCTGCCCCAATCCGAGGGAATGGGCAAGAGCAAGAACAGGAAGACGGCGGAGAGACCGACCAGACATTCCATGAGTCTGACGCACGCATTAGCTCGGACGGTGTCGCTGAGAATATGAAGTATGTACCTGACACTTGGCTGCGAGTTGAAGGAGTTTGAGGCTAGCGTTCTTGGAACGTTGGCCAGTGTCGGACGAGTAGTCTAGAGAATGGTTTGGCTTGGCTGTTGCTTCGTGCAGTTGAACTTGCATCAGGCTTAGAAGAGGCTAGATGGGCCGTTAGAACATTTTCAAACATCCTGCGTGAAAACATGTACCAGAGACGCGATGACACCTTTCGACATAATCTCGGCAACTGAGCTGCGTAGGATGTCGTAAATCGCTTCGCGGGAAGGGAGGTCAATATATTGAATGATGTCTGCACGGTCCACGAAGGCGCTATCTGTCGCGTGGGTTAGTTGAGTTTAGCCTCAAGTCTGTGCAGCATGCGGCACTCGCCTATTGCTTTAACCAAGTTGCTTGTAGCCATAATGAGCACATTTTTGCGATGTTTCAGCTTGTCAAGTTGCGTGAGCAAGGCATTCACAACCTGGTGCGTTACTATCAGATGATGACGATTCAAACTTCATAAAATCTTATCGCCCACCCGTAGGCCGTCCGAGGGCTCTGTCCCCGCCATCGCTCCTGCACGCGCCGCAGTCAGGGATTCGACTTCATCGATCAGAACAACAACAAATGCATCTTCTTCATCTATGAGATCCGTTATGCTGGTGAATAGCCGTTGCACAAGTTTCCCAGATTCAGAGAACCACTTCGAGAATAGTGAATGTGAGTTGATTTCTAATAGACGGGCATGGGAGTATCTGGGTGGCAAAGGTTAATTAGACTCCGTGAAGGAATGCTTGGACCGCTTACCGATGCGAAAGGCGTATAGATAGTTTTTGAGCAAGAGCACGGCATAGAGATGTCTTCCCTGTTCCAGGAGGGCCATGTAGTAGCACGACACGGTTCCAACTAACAAGATTAACTAGCATATATCCAAGTTAGCTGAAAGAAAGTACACCGTCGTCTGGATAGAAACCCACAATCGACGTTCACATCGCTCATGATGAGAGTCGCATGAATGTAGTCGAGAAGCCTCATCTTGATATCGTTTGAGTAAATAAGCGAGTCCCAGAGACCTTCCCAGTTCCTATTGGGCAGTTCACAGACACTAGCGGCCATCGTGTCGTCGTCGTTGTCGTCTTTTGCACCAGAGGTATTGGAGAATTCGTCGAAGGAGCCACCGTCCAGTGGTTGATAGACGTGGATTTGTAGGTTCGCCTCTGCAGGGCCCAGCGACGTCGAAGGACATCTGGATTCACATATCGTGATTTGTTCAACTGAAGAAGCCAATTCTATCACCCTCTGCCACCCCTGTAGCTTGGATGGAATCGCAATCCTGTCAAACGAGAGTATGTAGTTGTGGACATGGGTCCTTATTGCGTCAAATCTGGCCGCCGTCCTTGATTGAAGACGAACTTCGACTAAGGCATTGTCCTCTTTAATTGCTGAGTTTCCAGGGATGACGGATTGACTGACCATGGATAGGCCATCGAGCAGTACTTGGAGGCAATGGTTCGGATGTGTCTGTCATTTGTATAATATTGCTGACAGAACCTATTGCAGATGTGGTCGTGGTATAAGGGAGAGAGCACTAGCCAAAGCTGCGACGCGCCAAAAACGCGAGGTTGATCTGGGGACCAAAACAACGCGTAAACAAAACTCGGCATGATCCGAAATTGAGTCACGTTCCAACTTGTACACCAGCTTTGCTACCACCACTACCAATTGACAAAGACAATGGATACGTCTAATGCTGGAGCCTGTCCCATCGACGAGACTGTGGAAATTGGCAATAAACAAAGCGAGAACCCTCTCGATCCTTCAACGTTTCGCTTCCCTGAACCATTGTCCAGTCCGACCGTGACCATTGAGTTTTGCGACAGAGTAAGTTTTAACGATTATGAACGACTTCCAAGCTGCCATAGCTGAGGCTACCGCTGAATTAGTGTCGTTGGTGCGGTAGCTCTTCTTTCATTGCTCCACTTCTTGATTAATCTCCGTTTTAGGCTCCACCGGGCCACTTGGGTTCAAACGGAGCTCATCCTCACATTCCCTCCTCCCAAGATTGGGTGCATAAGCATACTGCCCAGAAATGCTGATGATACATCGGGGCGCTTCAGAGTGTGGTTATCGAAGGATAAGAGTTCGGACCCCGTATTGCTCTGGGATCGGAAAACTGAAGGAGGCTTCCCCGAGCTTAAAGTACTGGTGCGTAAAGCACGACTTCTCGATCGACGCTAGTCCTCAATCGCCTTTCATATCGTCCTCCAGAAACAACGACTCCGGGACCACATATCGCCTGGGCAAACCTTGGGGCATTCTGACAAGAAGTAGCGGGATGAACTTGAAGATGACGGGTTATGTTATATGGGCGGCGTATCTCACCCGAAGCTCCACGTACTATTCATTCGACCAATTCTAGCGGTAAATCTAGAGTTTGCATTATCTGGCAGAAGTCGAGGCCATGACTCTTCTGAATCCCCCTGTATACCCAACTTCGGTAGAGCGATGAGTATCCCCAAATATATAGCGAGGTAAAAGAGTCACCACCGGGGTTATTGAGGTCATCAATATTTTGGACATTCGACAGTCGGAATAGTCTTGGCGCAGCGCGTCAATCTGTGACTAACAAGGTTTTGCGCTTTGCTTCCTTGATCTCCTAAGCTCAATTCCGTCCGCTGGCTAGCTTGCACTCGTTCGACTGCTACATATATCCTATTTGAAAAGCGGCAGTCGTCGTATATAGCAGCAACGGCGCTGCAAGAGTTGTTGTCGTTATGACGTCCGAAGATTCGCGTTTGGACAAGCTCATCGCCCAGTTGAAGAGCAACGGTAGGGATCGCTCGTTTTATACGTCCCGTCTTCTTGCTGAGTTCCACTCGATTAGATGTCGATATAAAAGTTGACGCACTGGCGAAACTTCAGTTGGAATTTGAAGCTGGTGTTGAAGTACGTCCTTCTCCGAACGAGTTGTTCCCAAGGTGAACATGAACGACCATATAGATCACCGATTCCGACGCAATTATCACTGCTTTCAAGGCGTGTCTTCGAATATCGAACCAGCACCTAACCAGTGCCACGCTCTATGCTCTTCCTCCACTTTTGCCACTGTTGATTACACGCAGTGTTGGACAGCAGTCATCATCCGGAATTCTAACCCCTTCGTCAAGCTCCGGGACAGGTTTAGGTCTCATAGACGTGCCCACCCTTCGCTACGCTCTATCCTCCTTCTTACCGCCTGGAGGGATTATCGATCGTCTGGGAGATAGAGAACGACCTCAGGCCAAGGCTCGTGAGGCGTTGGTCTTGCTTGGTGGGTACGCGTTTCGAGCCGGTGGTCCAAGTACCACGGCCTCCAAATCCGGGAAGGGCGTAGAGACACCATTGATGATCTTTGAACGTCTTATGAGAGAAGGGGGTCTAGCGAGCAAAGTTTGGAAGCTTAGGGAACAGGTGTGTTGTGTGAAGAATGGAAGTTTCGAGACGTGAGCTGACATGCATATTTCACGAACAGTCCATCCTAACCCTTGTCCACATTCGACGTTCCCACCCTCAGTTCCCAATCAGGCCTTATTTAAGTCAACTGGTTGACTGTCTTGAAGATACAGATGCTCATGTCCGAGATTGTGCGAGGACATCAGTAGTGGAACTATTTTCTGGCCCTGGCTCCACCGATGCAGCAAGAGCAGACCTTAAGAAGGAGATGACGAAAAAGGGTGTTCGAAAGACCATTGTGGAAAGCGTAGTCTCCAAGTTGATGGCTGCCGGTACTGCAAGCAGTCCTGCCAGTGTGGATGGTTCTGATGCAGGGGACCCCAACGCAAAACCTAAGGAATACATCCCTCCAAGTCTTCGACTTGCAGGAGGTCGTTCTCGCTTGCCAAGTCAGGGCAACAGCGTCTCAAGGGCCACTAGCGTCCCAAACTCGAAAGAACCCTCGCGTCCTGCAAGCAGGGGAGCCGCTGTTGTATCTCCGCCCCCTACCCCGACTACTGAAAACAATGCTGATGTTCAGACGGTCTATGTGAGCATATTTCGGCTGCCAAGGTACCCACCAATCGGCTGATCCTGATCACTTCTTCAGATTGCTTCAGCTCGAGATCTCGAAACCGAGTTTGCAGGGATGGCCAAGCCCTTTGAGGTAGGCCCAGTTGGATGAAAGATGATGCGTAGCGTTGACGTTGGGTTTTAGGGGAAAGAGACCGAACACAACTGGAGTCAAAGAGAGGCGGCCATTCAACGAGTACGGGGAATGCTCAAAGGCGATGTTCACTTGCGTTATCCAGACGCATTCTTTACATGTTTGAAAGAAGGATTCATGCAATGGTCCCTCAAAGCGGTTGGTTCTGCTTCTTGTCTGTTTGAAAGATACTGAATCTGCCTTAGCTGGCCAGTTTGAGAACAACGGTCGCTGTCAACACGTGTCAGATGTACTCTGAAATGGCGTCTCTCCTAGGTCTTGCGATCGATCCATACTGCGACATGCTCCTCACGAACCTTTTGAAAATGGCTGCCTTCACCAAAAAAATCACGGCCCAACAATCCCAAGCCTCCGTCACGGATATCATTACTCATACTTCGGCACCATCAAGAATCATATTGCCATTATTATGGAATACTCTTCAGGAAAAAACGGTACAGGCTCGAGCCTTCGTCATTGGCCACGTCAAAAAGTACCTTGAAGTCCATGGCGCTCGGTCCAAGAACAATATTGAAGCGGTGGGAGGCCTCGAGGTCTTGGAGAAGTCTGTCAAGAAAGCATTAGCAGACGCTAACCCTGCCGTACGTGAGGCAAGTCGCTTGATGTTCTGGAGTTTCCATTCGATATGGCCGGACAATGCGATGGCAATCATGAACGGGCTTGATGGTTCTGCCAAGAAACAGCTTGAGAAGGCTTGTCCGGATCCTACATATCAGGGTGCATCGGAAACGCCCCAGGTTCCGAAGAAATCCAGCATCGCTGCTGCCATTGCAGCCAGTCGCGCTAAAGCGAAAGCCATCGCGGCGGCCCCACCGTCTCTTCGACACCAGGCTACGTCTTCGTCTCATGCACCTGCTACGGTACGCCGATCAACTTCACCTAGTCTTAGCACCTCGCCAAAGTCATCTGGCTTTGTGCGCCCCTCTTCTCCTCTACGAACCACATCTTCTCCTGGTTCTCCCCCTTCATCGAGAATTCGTCCTGTCGCTGCGACAACGCGTTCTGTCAGTACGAATGGTCTGCCTTCCACTCATTCACGAACACCATCTGGCAGTTCCAGCCAGAGGGCTCATTCCCCGTCTTTATCTGACCAGAACTCCGCTCGTCGACGGACATCGTCACCTCTCGCTACCACTACTACGCTTAGAAAAGCTATGCAAACCGCTCTTCCAGCTTCTCCCCCATCTTCGACTGGTCAAGCATCTCCTCCGCGCCGGATATCAGGATTGGGTATCAAGAATGGGCCTGTTCCAATACCTAACCGGCAGTCCTTGTTGCTACCTTCCGTCGGGGCTTTCAAAGACGAGTCTCTGCTTCTAGCGCAGACTGTGCCCATTCCCGAAGGTGACACAGACACAGAGGATGATCGATCCATAAACCTCATGTCATTCTCTGCGGCTTATGAGAAAGGAATTCGGTCTCCTCAAGCGTTGTCATTTTCGCCGAAATCCAATGGATCCAGACCCACCGCATCTGTCTCCAATGCACTTTCGTCTGGCTCGCTGTCCGATATGGTTCCTGGACAAATTGTGGTGGAAGATGCCCTCCGAGCGAGAGCTGAGCAAGCGGAAAGTGCGGCTGAACGACTTCTCGAACTTGTGGATGAGGACGACTTGCCCCCTCCCATGATGCCTCTTACCATGACGAAACCTCGACATTCTTTAGGGGATGGCCAAGCAACCATCAAAGCTTCTCAACCCAAAACGAAGCCTGCTCCGTTGCCTTTCACTACCACAGCGAGTCGAAGCACAGCGCCGGTACCTGTCACACCAAATAACAAGGCGAGTGCGATTTTGAAACAAGCTGCGTTGTTCAAGGACAGTCCTATAAATGCGAAGAAGGCAACATCGTTGTTGGATGTTTTGCAAGCAAAGAGACACGAGACTGGATGGTGGCTGAAGAGGATGGCTCGTAAGTCTTTTGCTCCGTAGCGTCTTGACACTACGCTCATCGTCGTGATTCCTTCTCAGTCTTCTCGAAGTCGTCGTCTTCTACTCAACCCGAGTCTGAAGCTGAACTCTGTGAAGAGATCCAGAATCTCATTTCTCCACTTGAAAAGGACGAGGTTTCGAAAGAAATCCTTCAGAAGATCGCTCTTGTCTGTGTGAAAAACCCAGTGGCAGAGTCGTCATCTCCTGGAGGAAAGTCGCCTTCGAGTCCTTCGCCGTTTGTTACGGAACAGCCTCCTGCTCTTCACGCGGATGTATGGGAGAAGGACAGAACTTTTGATCGGTTGTTTACTGGTCTGGTGAAGGTCTTGCAGCCGACGAGAGTGAGTAGACGTCAAGTCCTGAATATACTTGTCCTGATCATATGAATTAGCCTGAAATTGAGCTCGAGTACGGGCTCATTGTGATCTGGGAAATGCTGGAGCATCAAGCTCTGTATCTTGAACACCGGGAAGCAGAGTTGTTCTCTATGCTCCTGAATCTTCGGTATTGTAACAAGATTAACGTATGTCAATTCGTCCTTTATTCTTGTGCCCCTTTGACCACGCTTTTGGGTTCAGGTGCTTGAGGCTACGAGTACAATTCGAGATGCAATAACCAGCAAGATCGACCCGGTTTATGGACTGACAACTTTCCATTCGTGTCTGAAGGCATTCCACGAGGAAGGACACCCAGATTACTCTGAAGTGGAGGTGAAGGCTGCGACGTATGCGTTTGGCTTGATTGCGCTCGGCAAGTTTATCTTGAGGCTTCCGGCTGAGATTGCAGAGGAGGAGTTGCCTAGGCTTAAAGGAACGCTTATCTATGTGAGTAGTGAATATTTTAATAGAGGAAACAAAGCTGATTGCGTTGTTCAGGCGCTGAGCGACCGCTCGTCGCTTATCGTTCGTGAATCAGCAGCAGCTTCAATCATAGCCGCTCAGCTGGTCCTCCGCGACGAAGCGCATCTCTTTGCGCTTCTGGATGGCTTAGCGGACGACAAAAAGAATTTGTTGACGTATCTGTTTGACAAGCACGGAGCGAGGGATTCGCAGTTGGAGGTGGGTGAGGGGGTTAATGGAGGGAAGCCGGATGGGCTTGCCAAGTTTGAGAAGGAGATTTTGAGGTTGGATACGAGGACGAGTACGCCTAGTAGGGTTGTGGGGAGGAGGTAGCTCGTATGTAGATGAGGACAAGTACAGTATGTTTTATGTCTATCCTAGTTATGTAAACCTGTTTTCGCCTCTATGCAATTGCTTTGTCGTTTTTATGTGATGTTAATGAGAGGGGTATTATAATTAGTACAACATTGGGGCTGGTTAAGTAGAGTGGTGGATATAGATTCAGGAATCTAGAAAGGCCTTCGGCGGATCAAGAGATAGTACGCTGCTCCGGCTACGGCACCGCCGATGTGTCCGAGAGTGTCTACTTGTCCTCTCTGTTGACGGTGAATCAGTCGTCCAACCACAGACAACATAATCACGTACCGAATCTGAATAGGTTTTGTAGACGTCGTACCCGACGAGACCTGAGACGAGCAGCCAAGCCGGGACGGGGATGATTCCGTAGAGCTGGAAAGTAGCGGTTGGAGCTGCGCATGCTAGGAATGTCACTACGCTGTAGATTGACCCTATGTAGAATTGTTGATACTGAGGGCGCGATGTGGGTAGATGAAGGCTTACCACTTGCACCGTGGCTCGCTCTATCTTGCTTGTCCACGAAGCGACAGTAGATGAGGCTCGTTACGCTGGAGGCAATCCCACTTCCGATGTAGAGGGTCAGGAACTTTTTGCTGCCTAGTAACTGGAGGACAACGGGTGCGGTGAAGAAGTAGGTGAAGCCGTTGAAGAGGATGTGGCTCCATTCGTTATGGGAGAAAGTGGATGTAAGGACTGTCCAGCTGGAGTGCGGGAGTGAGTTGCTGGATGTGAGAGATGAGATTGGACTGACTATCTGCCTTGAGCCAGGTTTCGGAGACTGCTAGTAAAGTTGCTGTACATCCATTGATATGATTTTGGATCTCGTTCGTATCTCTGTGCAGAGTGAGTGGTGCGAAGGGATGGATGAGCAAAAAGCGTACGTATTTCTGCTCTGACATGTACCACATTGCGAATACGAGTCCGTTGAGACCCATTATACCATAGAAAACGCCATTTTGTGGGATCCTGTCGAGGACATCGAGGAAACCGCGGCGTCTCTGCTGGTATTGTGGAGGGTGATATCTGAGGCTCTGAGCAGAAGAAGTAAAGAACGTGTGGGACGGGGCGTTTGGCCTCAGCCTGCAGAGGGACCTGACGAAGAGCATGGCTATGGTCACCGAATGCTCGGCAATTATTCACGCGTCGTGTTTGCGGTTGTTTTAGTGGACGACAGAAGCACTCGCAGGTTGGGATCGTACTACAGAAATGTCCCATCATCTATTCGTGCTTTCGCCGTCGGATACGCCTCTGTACAGTCTGACGCACCAGTCGAGCAGGCCTGCCCCGGTGGCGACGTCGCCCCTGGCCGCGAATCTGCCGACATGGTCGACCTCGGCATTTGCGGGGACTCTGACTGCGCTATCAGGGGCGTCGAGTGCGCCGCAACGCAACAGCGACGGGGTTGTGCGAGGCGGGGGACAGGACCGACATGTTATCCAGATGATCGCGAATGCGAGCCTGGATGCGATCGAAGATGTAATGCGAAAGGAGAACACGATGTGAGTGGTAGCTAGATACAAAGGGTCTTTTTATCTTATTGGAGCAGGTATCTGAAGGCTGTGGACAAATTCAATGAATGGACAGTGTCTGCGTTCATCACGCCCGGCAGTGAGTGACCTGTGTAAGCTCGAGGACGAGACTGAGGATGAGGCAGACACCAAGTTTGTGCTGCTGCACGACGGCAAGAACGACGAGGGGATCCGTGGGTTCTTCATGGAGGTTTGGGAGCTGTATGTGAAGGTGGGCCGTGCGCTGAGTATAATGAGCAGTGGCTAAGAAAGAAACAGTGCAGCCTGAATGCATTCCACAGCGCGCACACAGTGATTCGGAGCGGCGTGTTTGATGGGAGAGTACGGGCGGCTGCGAAAAAGTATTTGTAGTTGTTAGGACCGCTGTGTTGTTGGCGACGGCAGCGGTTGTTCTGTTCTGTTCTGCCATCTGCCTCTCTTTGCATTTCTCTTCTTTTTTATATTATTCGTCAAAAACACAATTTAATTGCTTCTTTTGCCGGCAGTAAGCCTCTTTTGTTCCCAGTCTTCTCCTAATTAATCCTAGCCAGCCTTCCTCTTTTCAATTACTGTTCAGTCCGATAATACTATGTCTGCCCCAAACAACAATTCCCGTGCTTCTCTCCTCGCAGGTCTCAGAACAGGCGGCGTTCGCTCTGCCTCCCTCAACGTACCCCACACCGCAGCTCCCACCGCCCAGTTCAACATAAATCCCTACCAAAACACCCACTACTATCCAGAAGACGACGCCGACGACCAGTTTGTCGACCTCCCCCACATCTTTCCCAACAGAGCCCTCCCAATGACCGCAGCAGTCGACGGCCCCAACAACCGCTTCGCCCAACACCAGGCTCGAGCCATGAACCCCAACGGCATCCCCTTTACCCCCAACTTTGTCCACCACCACCACCAGCAGCAGCAGCCTACGCAAAATGCTATGCAGATGCAGATGCTCCAGCTCGAGATGCTTAGGATCCAGCAGGTTAGTCTCTCATTCGCTTTTCCTTTTTTCTTGCCGCTCAACCCACTCTTTTGTCTCACAGGCCCTTCAAGCTCAGCAAGCCCAGCAATTCCAAGCAGAGATGCTCCGTCAGCAGCAGCAGCAGCAGATGCAGATGCAGCAGGCCCGCGATAGGCGCTCCAACCTCGGTTTCAACCCACCTGCAACCGCTGGCCCCATGACCAACTCATTTGACCTCCGCGCTGCCGCTATGAGTGCCCAGATGCGCCGCGTCAATCAGGCAGACCAGCTCAGGACCCAGCTTGGAGTTGTTGCTGAAGACCAGGTTCCTATGACCGCTGCTCTGGGCGGTCGATTTGGCAGTCGCACCGTCAGCCTCAACAATGTTGGGATCCCTGAAGAACACGGCCACCAAGTTCCCCCACCCACCCCCTCCACTACCGTGATCAGTGGCGGAACTTCCCTTGGAGCTGCTCCCTCCAAGTCAGATGCTGTTTCTTCTTGGAGGCGTGGGGGCAACAACAACTCGGTCTTGAGCGGCAACAGGGCCGTTTCCTCCCCCAGTGTCAAAATTACTCCTCCCCCAACCGAGACACAGGCACAACGCACCCCTCCCCCTCCTGGGCTCTCCGCCGCTGCCCCGGCTAACGGTACCTCGGCTGGAGCGCCCAAGTTCCGCCCACAACCACTTCGGTTCAGCCCTGCCGTCGCCCAACACGTCCCTGCAGTCACTATTGATACTACAGATGATGATACTGATGCCGACACTCAATCTTCTGGATCATCAGTCAAGTCCTCCTCCCCTACCACGCCCCGTTCTTCTTCTTCGAACGATATGCCTCTCTCGCCGCGCGAGGAGGCCTCCAAGAAGTTGTACGAGGGTCTCGGTATTGGTCGCCCCGTTTCCGCCACTTTGGCGGATGCCCAACCTCAGCAGTACCCCGTCATCGCAGTCGCCAGCCACAGGATGGTCAGCCAACCGACTAGGCAGCCCCGCGGGCCGCCTTCGGGTACTGAGGAGCTTGGGCCCAAGAACTTTGCGACTCGTATTAGGAGGAAGGCCATTGGCGGACTTGGAGTTTTAATGGATGCCAGGGAGCGACGAGAGATCGTTGAAGCTTACTGAACACTCGCCTTACACAACCTGCGTCACCTCTCCTCCTCCTCTCAAGATCTGCTTTGGGGCGCGAATGCCCGATAAAGAACAAATATTATTATATATGTATCATCGTCGGTCCGCTTGACGATGTTCTTCCCCCCTTCTACTGTTTTTTCCTCAAAGTTTTGGGTCGTTGTTTCAAAGGACCGGAGTAGTTGGCTGATGAAACAATGCGAAAGAATGGTCGCCGTGCTTTTTCGCTGTCATTTTCCCTTACCTTTTTCTTTTTTTACAATTTTTTTCTACGCAAAGAAAAATGAAACTTTCATTCCTTACCTGTTTCAACTATTCTGTGCCACACTGTCTGTTGCTTTCTTTCAAATCGATTCTATGTATTCGTGTACCTTTACACTGTGGTTGGTTGGTTTTGCGGGGGATGCCTTTTTTCGTAGTACACACATATTCCTGGACATTCCGACTTGTTAAGTGATTGGGATTTGAGGGAGGCGGACGAGTCGGAAATGGATACTACGATTTGTAGTTGTTACTGTTACTGTTAGCTGTTACTTGCTTTCTCACTGCAGTGTAACATATAGAGTGAGGAAATGCGAGTTCGATGGATGTCTCCTATCAATGATTCATCACATGAACGATGCCGTTCATTGTCTGGCGGGGATGCATCCAAGAAAAGGGCAACGAGATAGCGGAGCCGAGATCAAGAAACGAACAATAGATACACGGATGTAGTACAGAAAACAAGGGTCAAAATTACTTGCATCGCTGACCCACGATCGCCTTTCCATGTTCCTACGCCATACGAGTTATAATGACTTCCTCCTTGAGCCTGGGATTGCAAACGCACCTGCCATTCTTCCTTGCTAATCCAAAGCTGATGGAACGTCCCAAGACTTGCGAGGATGCTGCCACCCAACCAGCCTCCGTATCGTCGTTCAATGGGGTTCCCGGGGGCATGGATTTTGGTCTGTCAGGAGTGTGGTGAGATAAAGGAACCTGACAGGACGTGCCGACATTCCGAAAAGAAAGCGGAGAAAGGATAAGAGAACAGAACGAGAAACGTACATGAGGGAAAGTTCTCGACATCTCCGCGTTCAATCGATCAGCCAGGCCCGAGAAGAGACTGCCTCCACCTGTAAGCACGATGTTACCCATAAGCACCTGCCGCAGTTCAGGATCGCAGGCCCGCAGGGACTCGGTCACGAGCGTAGGAAGCGTTTTAGGTTGAGCAGGGTTGCTGTTGTTCGGCTATAGATATATTCACATGTGGATAGATTACAAGGGTTCGTCGATGAGCCTTCTCCGAGACGAGTAATCAGAAGACACACCAAGAAGAGATGTTCTCCGATCTGGTAACGTTCTGCGCCAAATTGGGTTGCATAACCGGTGGGGAACTCGTACTGCTTCGGTAGCGTCCTTGCCATTAATCTAAATTCAGAATGGATAAATTGGATTGGAGGTGAGGTGGTCAAATAAAGATAGAGTTGGCAGCTAGAAGGGAGGCGTACTGGTCGTTCCAACCTTGGTCTGACACAGCGGCAACGGTCTGGATCCATTCATCTACTTCTTTGGCTTCAGCCCATAAGCGCCAGCTATCAGTCGTCTGGGAGATCCGATCTTGTCGAACGGTGAATATTGGCTGCTGGAGGAGATCCACAGGCTTGGGTGGAAAAGAGGTTACAAGAATGATCTTTGTTGGGCGAAAGTCTTAAAGTGCTTACAGTTTTGGTGGCGATAAGTTGGTGTGGCAAGAGGTCAATGCTAGGTCTCACAGGAGTCGGGTTGACGAGGAGATTTCGAGAGAGGGCATGAATGAAGCGAGGAAGGGGTGTGTACGCAAGACCTGTATTAGACGCCGTTAGCATCGAGCGTTATTAGTGGCGAGAGCCGTTTATGACCTTTGCGAAGCACGAAACCGTCTACGACGGGCGTAACGCTTGCCATTGATTGACCTATGTCAATCACAAGGGCTGAACCTTTACCAGCGGCAAAACTGAAAACACCATCAGTGAGATGGATAACGCTGTAAACGAAAACGGCGTACGCGCTGAGAACTCCACTATTCGCAATGTAGAATGCAGGAACTTGGAATTCTTCAAACATAATTTCTGCCATTCGTTCTCTGTTTGCGGGGGTATTCCAAGTTGGTTCAGTAACAAGTATAGGATGTTCTGTTGGGTCGACACGCATAACATCTTCAAGTGCGTTCTTGACGAGTGGGAGAATGGGATTAAAGTCCTGAACTTTCGGCTAGGTTATTAAAGGAAGATATTAGGTTATGCCCGAACACTCACTGAGACCGTCTACCAATGGATTTCCTATTTCCATACCTGGTCTCCACATGGAGGGTCCGCTTTGGCCTATGAATATCTGGGCGTATTTTCGGCCATTGCTCGTGCTGTTGTCGTTGGTATTGGTTGAAGAACCTGGTTCTCCTGCGGAGATTCCGTCTCCCATCGACACATCTGCATCTGGAGCAGACGGTATATAGCCATATGAAGTCGGGATGATTGCTTTTGGGGTATCATCACCCGCATATCCAGCACGTAACGATGAGGTTCCAATATCGATCACCAGTGCAGAGACTTCGTCTGTAGACCGCGTCAGCCGAGTGTACGGTAAAAGACAATCGAGCCGCTCACCTCCGCCATAGTTCACCATGATGTAAAAGCAATTTATGTGACGAGCTTGAACGCGTTCAGGGTCCGTTTTGGCGTGAAGCGCGAAGGATTGTTGTCCTCTGCTTGATTTCCAAGCTCTTGCCATTCCGGGCCGATCAATCTCTTGGCCCAACTTTTTCGAAAGTCTCTACTCAACGCTGAGCGTTTCCAAGCTATCCCTTAGAGCTTGGACCTCTTATTCCATTTTTATATCTTACGACTGGTCTTATAAATGACCATTTCTACCAAGAAAAAGTCCAACAAACGGAAACATGACGAGGAGGAACAGGAACAACATACGTCCCTGCCTGCGACCGCCTTGGAAATGTTGACCGACGAAGAGGGCGACGAAGAGGGCGACGTTGCTTCGGATGACGGTGAAATTGACGAATTTCCGGAGATAAATACCGACAGTGAGGATAGTGAAGAGGATGACGACGACGACGAAGATGAAGAGGACGAGGACGAGAGTGATTTCAGCGAGGAAGACGAAGAGCAATTGGACACCGATGACTCTGAGTCGCACATCTTCCCAAAAGCCAAAACAGTGGTCTCCAAAATCACTGGTCAAGACAAACGCGTCTACCCCGAAATTGAACCAGACTATGATTCGGATTCCTCCACTGAAGAAGTAAGTCGCAACCTCCATATCTACAGAGTAATATTTGTTGAAGCTCCAAACTAAGGTCCCCAACCGTGTAGGAGATATCCCGATGCACTGGTACGATGATATGCCCCACATAGGCTATGATATCAATGGAAAGAGGGTCCTTCGGCCTGCTACTGGAGATGAATTAGACAAATTCCTGGCGACTGTTGAAGATCCGGACTCTTGGTATGTACTCCGTACACATTGCTCTGTCTATGCTTTGCCTGACGTGGATTAGGACCTCCGCTTTTGATAAAACACAACAGATGGATCGACCTCTGACTGCCGAGGAACTTGACATCATTAAACGTCTCTATGCAGGAGAAAATCCCGACGCCCAGTATGACCCATATGAACCTATGGTCGAATGGTTTACCGGGAAAGGAAAGGAGGAAATCATGCCTCTATCTGCTGCTCCCGAACCTAAGCGCCGATGGATCCGAAGTAAATGGGAAAAGCAAAAGGTATGATCAAGATTTCTTGGAAGTAGATGGAGGCTCATGCATAGCCGTCAGATTATGAAAATTGTTCGAGCAATTCGACAAGGTCGCATTGTCCCTAACAAGCCCAAGACGGCCTCCAAAAAGTTCGAGTTCTATTCTTTGTGGTCGTCAGAATCATCCAGTTCCCAACCTCCTCCGCTCCCCGCACCGAAACCTGCGTTGCCTACGAACGCCGAGTCTTACAATCCTCCTCCAGAATACCTACCTACAGAAGAGGAGAAGAGAGAATGGGAAAGTCAAGACCCAGAAGACAGAGAGCGTGATTTCTTGCCACAAAAATACTCTTCCCTTCGTCATGTTCCTGCATACGATCAGTTTATCAAGCAACGATTCAGCCGTCAGCTGGACCTCTACCTTGCTCCTCGGATTCAGCGTGTCAAGCTTAACATCGACCCTAATTCTTTGATTCCAAAATTGCCCAGTCCTAGCACCTTGAAGCCATTCCCCAATTACCGCAGTCTTCGATTTACTCATGCTAAAGGTCGAGCTAGATGCGTCAGTGTCAGTCCTGATGGGGCGTGGGCCGTTAGCGGGGATGAAGACGGCGTTGTCAGTTTATGGGAAATTAATGTCGGTTGTGAAGTCAAGCGGTGGAAGTTCGAGGGTAAGATAGGTGCCCTGGAGTGGTGCCCAAGAACAGATGTCAGCTTCTTCGTTGTGGGAGTGTAAGTGCCATGTTCCTATCTCCGATACAGTTGCGAGGGAGCCTGACACCGATCTTAGTGAGGAGAATATCCATTTCCTTGTTCCCCCGAATGTCGATCCCTCTGTTTTGGCCCTGACACAATCCCTTTTGGCCCCGGCAACCCTACCTCCTGCCCCTACGACACCATCGCCTGTCAAATGGACAAGCACGTCGTCAAGCACGTTTACCATCGACCAGCCCATTCTGACACTTAACCTGCCTACCTCATCTGGTGTTCCAACACAGATTAACTGGCATAAGCGGGGTGACTATCTTTCCAGCGTCTGTAAGTCGACAACCATGCATCCCCGAAGTCTCATCTATTGACGTACTGTTCAAATAGCGAGCGGCGGTGCCCAAAATTCTGTTTGGATTCATCAAATTACTCGAAGACATTCGCAGGCGCCGTTCAAGAAAATCAAGGGTGCTGTACAACTTGTCCTGTTCCATCCTATCAAACCATACTTCTTTGTTGCAGTTCGTACTCTGTTTGATTTCAGTCACTCCCGCTTCTATTAATATTCGTCAGACTCAACAATATGTTCGGCTTTACAATCTTGCCGAGCAAAAACTCCTCAAAACATTGATGCCGGGTATCAGATGGATATCATCTATGGACGTGCATCCTTCTGGCGATCACCTGATCGTTGGTGGTTACGATCGCAAATTGTGCTGGTTTGACCTTGAGCTCAGTGAGAAACCGTACAAGGTCTTAAGGTGAGATATAAATGACATTACTCTGGTTGGGTTGGGAAATAGTCTGACTTGGTTCCTCTAGATATCATTCCCGAGCAATCCGATCACTTAGTTTCCATCCGACATATCCACTTTTTGCATCCTCATCAGACGATGGCTCTATTCAAATCTTCCATGCCAGGGTTTACAATGATCTCATGACTGACCCTCTCATTGTACCTCTGAAGATCCTACGGGGACATCAGATCACCGATGGCTTGGGTATTCTTCAAGTAAAATGGACGCCTAAACACCCTTGGCTAGTCAGCGCTGCAGCGGACGGGACAGTGGCGGTATGGTGCAGTTAATCCATACGTTATATAGACTACGTTTTGTTGCTTCTATGTCCACAATTTGGCCTTGCTAAACGCATTCCTCCGTTTAGTTCAGGTTTACATTCGAAGGCGTGTTCTATCGCCTCATTGACTGTCAGCTAAAATAATGCAGCCGCTCCAGTACCTGCTTTTGTGTTCCTCTTTCTCCACCCGTGAATATTTGCTATCTTGACCGATTAAACCCAACTTTTCGAGGTGTCTCGACAGACTGTTCTCTCGATGTCCATTAGACGATAGGCGTAGTTCCCTTCGGCGCCGCTTTGTAGCCCTCGCTGATTAACTATCGAAGGACATCCAACTAAGCCACCCTAACAGGGAATTCTCTCCAAAGTGAGTTTGTCCTTCCCTACTAGTTACATTGACGCGACTGACAAATGGATGCTGAAGTATGTGAAAGGGTTCTTCCCCTCGGTTTTAGCACCACTCTGCTGTGCGCTCTAACTTCTCCTTAGGCCCGTCGTTCTGCCCCCTTACGGACGGTAGTTGTCATGCGGTGTCAGTTTCGTCATCCAAATGCACTAAGTCGACCTATCGGCAGAGAAAACATTGATCCTTCTGTCAAGACTTACGCTGTGGCTCGAGCCCCGTCCACCACATCGCCGCAATCATTAATCATTCCTGGGTCTGGTTCGCAGGGATGCCACCGGTGGCCTTGCCAGGACTACTCCAGGATGAACAAGGCTGCTTGTGGTTCAGTAAAGCTGTCACGTAGACGTGATGATCGGTGATTTTATTTAACTTACTCGACTTACTCGTAACCATTTAAATGGAGGTACTCTTCCTCTTAACGTTGGATATTCAGCACTCGGTGCACCGTCCCATCTTCGTCTTGCACCAGTAAGTACCTTATCCTTTGCACGCCAAACGAGCCACCATTGAATGACGCACTAGTACCTTCAGGCAACAAGGCTTTCCCCGACATGGTTAACTGGTCTGACTCTACAGTCCTTGCCAATGTTTCTGGTGAGTTCCCTGCTTGAATTGCTGAGAGAATTATACTGAACAGAATATACCCAGACGCATTCGAAAAAATCATATTCGCGTTCTTCGGGCTCTATCTCTGGGAGCTGTTCATGACATGCGACTTCGAGTGGTCACTAATAACCCGAAAACGTCGGTTTCACTGGCCATTGGTATGTTGCCTCGATTCCTTGATCCTTTTGCTCCACGTGCGATGGAAATGCGTTCTAGAGTAAGTTCCTTCATCGCTAATGGTCCATTGGCTATACTGACTGCATCCCTTAGTATTCTTCATGCTATGCCGCTACTGCATGCTGCTATCTTTCGTCGGACTGTAAGCATGTCTACCATCATATACATTTATCTAATGATCATCAAAATGGCAG
This sequence comes from Coprinopsis strossmayeri, assembly GCA_900156845.1. Lineage (NCBI taxonomy): Eukaryota > Fungi > Basidiomycota > Agaricomycetes > Agaricales > Psathyrellaceae > Coprinopsis > Coprinopsis strossmayeri. The sequence continues at coordinate 158,666 of FTPT01000031.1, read as the reverse complement.
CATAATTTCAATGTCGGCATTGACACCCGTATGTTTTATCATTCTTCGAGCCGCCGTGGGTATGCGCTCAGTATGATACTCCTTTAGATCAATTGTCGGGTAAGGTCCAGTCTATTCCTTGGTGGCTCTACGACTAATGCATTCTTGCGAAGGCATTGTACACGTTCAACTCGGTACTGTATTATACTGTGCAGTGAAACTGCTCCCAGAACTGACTTGTTTTTCGCAGTGGACAGGAAACATGGCTATTCTGTGTGCATCTACTTGCCTGATGCTGCGCACGTATGTTCTGCCATCATCCTATGGACCAGTCAAATCTGATAAACCTACAGAATTGCCCTATGGGAACGGAGACCATTTATCATTGGAATCCTTGGGGTTCTCTGCCTCACACACTGGGTCCTTCTCTATCGCGGGATGTTCGTAGTTATCGCCCAGTGGAACGATATAGCCAAAACTTGTATTGTGGTTGAAACGAACACCGTATTCCTCAACATTACCTTCTTCTTCAGTCAGTATTCTGTTTCACAATACGAAACGGTTTCTAACAAGAATCAATTATAGCTATGGGCTTCGATTTCGTCATTCTCGCCTTCACTGCTGTTGCACTACTTGGACGTAATGCGGGATTGAAGACAGACCTATGGAAGATGCTTTTCCAGGACGGATTGGTGTATTTCTTGATCTCTTTCACAATGAATGCCATACCTGCAGTACGCATTCTAATCTAATTAGAGGTCGCTCTATATGTAATCATTTACTCAACGCTATACAGGTTCTCAACATCTTGGATTTGAATAGTAAGTAATTCATAAACCCGCTAAATCTGGATCCCCTTATATCCATCCTTCTTTCCAGCGGCCATGAATGTGTAGGTGCAACTTTCCCTCACTTTCCCCGAGTACCAGTTGCTTATCATTGATTGCCATCGGCTTAAATTTACCAGTATCGCTGCGGTAAGTCCGATCTGTACCAGTACCTGCCGCCTAGTATGTTTATATGTTTCCCCAGGTTCCAGCTGCCTCCATAACGTATGCCATCCGTACATGACTCGCGGTGGGTACACCGTGTAGCTAACTGATTATCAAGGTCAATTGCAGCATGTCGGGCAGTCATTCGACTTGTTGAATTCAGATCTGCCGATCTCTACGTTCACTCCACAGGAGCTAGTAACTACGGGAGAACGAACGCTGTTAAACACTCTGCCCGGCCTGAGGTCCATGTCACAACCGAGCACATCACCATGGCGGAGTTCCGGTAGGTTGGTTCGAGAAGAGCCATTATGACTGGACAATTTACATTCATCTACAGCGCTTCTGAAGCGACCTCCCCTTTCCACCAAACAAATCGCAGTCATAGGTCGTCATATATAACCGATGGTCACCCTTCCAAAGACAGAGATGCCTTATCGGAGAAGGGGTCTTCTTTTGAGTACGGTTCACCAGTGTAATTTTGAGATGAAACCTGGAATACATGTCCATTCAGCAAATGCTATTAACTTAATACAAGAGTAGAGAATAGGATACATACAACATGCAGGCTAAATATATTGTACGAATGCTATCTTCTTCGGCTGGGACGCCCAGACTTTCTTCGTGCTGCGAGCCCGCCCTGTCGGTTCATGCCCTTGAGGGCAGGGCGGGGGGTCATTCCTTTGGAAACCCTCCATCGTTCTCGTCGAGAGTTGCGAGGACCGTGGGTGGACACGCGTTGCGACGTTGGCTCGGAGTCGAGCACCATATCATCTGAACAACGTGATAAATAATGGTTGTATTTTAATAAGCAAAAACAGGCAGACCTGGTTGCTGTGTCGGAGCCGTGGTGTCGTCGGCTGCGGGGGAGAGAATCAAGTCAATGATTGTTCATCCACGAACGAAAAAGGGCTCGAGGCATGAATAATCAATGAAGAGAATAGGGTGGGGGTGGGGTTTAAGCTCGAAGTGGCTGCGGGCATGTTCCATACAAGTAACCGAGGTCTTGAGGTTGCATGCTTCGGATATTGGGCATTAAAGCCAAAGCGTCAATCAACCAACCTGGTACATCTGCTCCTTGGTCGGTCCCTTCTACTGGGATATCTTTCTTCGCGATGTCTACAAGTTTGGTATTGAGTCGTTGTAGTCGAGCGGCTGATGCTGCTGCGTAAACGCCTTCTTCCCGCTTCTTTGCACGGAAAGATCGTTTCACTTTTGATCGCAGTGATTTTGCCATTTTGTGGATGGTGGGTTGGTTGAAGATGGGGGTTGAAACAATGAATCGCCCTGTATTATTAACAATTTTTTGAGCGGAGTCAGAACTAACCACTACAAAAGCGGAAATCTACCTCCACGTGCCTGTGCACAGGGCGCCTCGCGAAGCATGGCAATCTCACCCCTGTTGCTTGCAATTGCAAGATCAAGGCTCAATGGAACCTGAAAGGACGCGCTGAAACATCCAGGTGCCTTTCTAGAAATTTAAAGTGATATTGATATTTTATTGTGGAAACATGCTGCCAAAATGCGGTAGACCATTCATCTCTTCCGATGATTCCTCTTGATGCAGTCTACACTAGAACAGGTGCCACTACAAGCTGTCAAATCGGCCCCATGTGGGGATTGGGATCTGGGCCATATTGCTTTTCTTTGTGTTCTTTTGCATCCAACTTGAGTCAGGGAGAATATGCGAATGACAGTCAATTGGCCAATCACTCCTCCGCGGGAGCCTCTCTGTGCAGTAAAAGTCAGCTATCACTCGATGTGGGTGGATAGAGGGATACTTATTATGTAGAGGACGTTGTTACACCTAAAAGCGGACCGACGGGGGTTAAAAACGTTCGGAGGCATGGATAAGAACATACCGGATGAAGACCTCTCCAAGTGCACCGTTGGATTTTCCGTCCTGATACTCTTCGGTATTGGCTAGCTATAGTCCAACCATGATTTAAATCTGTATTTTGAGCCGGTGTCTCCCAATTGCACGTACCTGGAGGTTCATGTAGCCATCAGTGCTGACAAGGAAACCTTTGTATTCCAAACCCCATTTTAGCCGCACATAGACAGGTTTGCCAGTAAGCTCTTGAAGGAATGGCTTAGGGTTCACTGGGTTCACCTATCAATATGCGTCAGTGGATTGTACCAGGTCCAGCGAACAAAGATGCTCACCGACGACATGGTGGTTGAAAGTTGGAAGAAGGGCGTGCGGACTTCGAAATCCAACAAAGCGATTCGGGATCCTACTTGAACTCGACCATTCATCTGACCGCAACATTCTCTTTCCTTACATTTTTCCCTCTCAGAACGATATATATCACTGCCAGCTATGTCTGACCGCGAAGGGCATGCTGGTGCGGGAGCTGTGGACGATGAACTCTCCTTGCCGAAAGCAACAGTGTCCAAGATGATTGCCGGCAAGTCTATGTAGTCTATCCCAACGCTCTGCAACGTCCTTATTTCTCCTATTCACTCAGAGATTCTACCAAACGATGTCGTCTGCGCAAAGGAGACGCGTGACCTTGTCATTGAGTGCTGTGTAGGTGAACACAACTCAAAGGCTTTCTTCTAGGTAAAAGGCATCTAACAAAGCCTTGCAGAATTCATCCATTTGATTTCATCGGAGGCCAATGAAATTTGCGAACAAGAATCCAAGAAGACAATTGCACCTGAACACATTATCAGTGCACTGAAGGTGGGCACGCCCGTTGTCCTATCTCTTCGGCAGCATCTGAAACTTGGTGGGCTTGTAGCGTCTGGGCTTTGACTCGTTCACCTCGGAGGCGGAAGACGTCCTTAAAGACCATAAACAACAACAGAAGGTCAAATCGCTCTTTTTATAACTCAATGGCCTCCATCACTGACAACGGAACAGGATCGAGAAAAGAAGGTCTCGAAATTCGAACAATCTGGTTTGACCGAGGAGGAACTGCTCGCAAAACAAGAAGAATTGTTCGCCGCAAGCCGTGCTAAGTTCAGCATTCAAACCCAGAACCCATCATAGCTATCTATTGGTTATGCTAGAATTGTATCATTAGTATGCGTATGCTTAATTTCCCTCTTTCCCAGACTGTCTCCTTCGCAATATGGCCAACCTTTGGTCCGGGTATTCCCCATTCCAAGTTGAGTGCATTGCCTCACCATTCGTATCCATGGACGGCAATCCTTGCTGTTCAATTATGAATGATGCAGATACTGAAGCATAAAACACGGCTGCCATGGGCTGCGTCAGTTCTTCTTCGACAGGATTCGTGCGGATCATCACATACCCTCGAAAACGTCACCCTCGGAAAGCAAAAGCCCTGCAGCGAGTCCGCCCAAGAAAGCGTTTCCTGCACCTATATGGCCACCTTAAATCTAATCGTCAATCGGGGAACAAGCTTTGGAAACCGCACCTGTCACGTCCACGACATGTGCTGCATCTTCTTGAGTCCAATATGCATCGACCCATCGCCCTGCTTTCGATCGTGATTTCACGTATGCACCCAACCCACCACTTCTGACGATAATATAGCCATCTCCATCAGCTCCAATTCCAAAATCTAGAAAGTTATTCGCAGCTCGTTCGACGGTCTCTCGCGTTGGGATTAATGACAGCCCAAGCAACGATAGTGCCTCTTCAGCGTTAGGGCTGTGCGAGTGGACATGAGTATTACCTTGGAGTAGGATGGCTTTTCATTACCTGAGAATGGATATAGAGTTGAGGACCCGTTTGAGAGCCGGGAGTTCCTCGGGTACGCAACGATCCTGCTCTTCTATGAGTAGAAACCGTTGGCCAGGCACGGTAACCTTACAGGTATGGGTTCGTATACGGTTATAGGCGACCAGGCTTCTACTTGGTGCACCTCGGTCATAATGGTAGCAGCTCTTATCGGAGAGCAAATAAAGTGCAAGGTGCGTGGCTTGCCGATGCCTAGTTGACCCAAATCCTTTGGGGTGATTCGAATTCGCGGAGTCATATATTCAAAACTATGGAGGACGGTCGCGTTAGTAGCATTTCGGTTGAAGATGCGAGGGTCCGCGTTTGATTAAAATTTCTCCTCACTTGCGATGTTCACCCAAGTACGAATTCAGTGCACGCGTCGTACGAGAACTGGGTTGATCTCTGAACGCCCACATCTCCTCACCGTAATGCAAGAGCTTCTGTTCAATTTCCTCAGGGAAGTCGTGCCCTTTGTCGATTACCATCCGGATTTCATTGGGCTGAAGCCTGTCCTTAAATAAACCAAACTCAGTGGATTGTTCGGCAACTGCAGTGTCATTGCTCGATCCTGACCATATTCGTGCCCCAATTGCTGCATAGGTTCCACCACCGCCTATCTAATACCCGGGCTAGCATTAGATATACACTAGCATCTGGACATGCCCGGACTTCCCTGAGGGGGTACGATCTTTCCGATTGGTTTGCCTTGGTCGTCCGCGAAAGAGAAGTCATCGATGATGAACATACCCAGGGTGGCGAAATGAGGTGACCCGTTGCTGTTCATTGTGTGGTCACTGGATGGGACAAAGAGGAGGGAAGCCAGAGGGGTCCATGATCACTTGCTTGGGTAGATAAGATAACGAACGACCAAATTCGGTGTTCGATAGCCCAAACTGAGCTCTTTCAGTCCCTAACCAACATCTTCTCGTCTATAGTCCCATTGCAGGCACTAGCTTACCCACCACTTCCCGAACGAAGCTATGGAGGTCCGAGCGGTCATTTACCACAGCGAGGATGTCGGCGAAGAGGTAACTGCATCCCTCTTTCAGAATCCAATCCAATGCATATCTTACTTTGGAGTTATACTTGGATGCTTTGAACAGGGTTCCCCCAGAAAGTCAGACCCGGATAAAGAACTTTTACAGGAGGGATGATGCTGTTCGTAAGTGTGTTACCAAGAACGGGGACTCGGGGCCTCTAATCCAGCTGCAGGAACCTTGATTGGGGAACTCCTCGTTCGCTTACTCCTGCGCGAACAAGATAGAGCACAATCTGCAGTGCTTGCCAAAACAGCTGAGGGGAAGCCATACATCGTGAGCCATTCCCCGAATCGTCATCCATTGGAGATTGTGACGATGCTATCTTGTTAGCTCAACCAAGATCCCGACCTTCCTATCGGTTTCAATATCACCCACGATAATGCTCTCATTGCAGTAGCCTCCTCACAAGGTACACACAACCCACCAGCATTTAGCATCGGCATCGATGTAATGAAAACGCACATACTTGGACGGGGCGGGTTTGCATCTTTCATTGAAACCTTCGAGGAACAGGTAATCCGTATCAACTCGATGGTTTCCCAAATTTACGTTTTGATAGTTAACGAACCTGGAAGTCAAATTACTGACCGACGATACTCCAGAACGAGAACGTCTGCGCCGGTTTTTCTGGATGTGGACGCTGAAGGAGGCATATACTAAAGCACTTGGCCTAGGACTTGGCTTCGACTTCAAAAGAGTCGAATTCAATGTAGCGGAGAAACAAGTCAAGATTGATGGCAAGTTTCCAAAAGGATGGCGGTTTACTATGTTCACCGTTCCTGATGGAGGTGCACTATACGAAGGTGTTGTCGCTGAATTCGTGGGAGGGGAGCTAATAGAAATTTTTGACGAATGCAACCACGCCGATCTGCCGTGGTTAAAGATTGACAGGGCATCATCTATTCTGCAGAAAGCCATCGAGAAGTTGCCCTCTGTTTAAACGTACGCTGTAAAACACCTGCATGTTTGATTACCATAGGACGATTTGTGTACAAATTCCTATGTATCAGTCTCTGCATTCATCAGTGTAGTCATTGGTTTGGCGGCCAACCATTCCTCATAGTATACGCATTCTTGAGGGTTAACAGGACCTTCTGCTTTGCAGAACTCAAACGACGGACACAACGCACACGGAGCTTGAGACCATCCGATTTGATGGTTTTCTTCCTTTAATGCGCGGTATACCAGTCCACCGCCGGTGTCAAGGTTGTGGAACCTAGAATAATCGAAAGGCGATGGTGACCGTCTGGACGACTTCTTAGAGCCCCGTCGGCTCCTATGGTCAGACTCAGAGTCCGACTCAGAGGATGCACTGTCGGAGGACCGTGACGACCTTTTCTTTTTCCTCTTCTTGCTTTTCGGGCGAGCATCGTGGTCGTTGTCGGATGAATCCGACTCGGTGGGGCTCTTTTTGGTTTTGCGCTTCTTTTTCTTCGTATCTTCTTCCGACTCTGATTCGCTCGAACTGTCAGGCGAGCCCTTTCGTCCTCGCTTTAACTTCTTCGAGGAACTCCGATGGTCATCAGAGCTCTCGTCGTCCTCACTGTTTAACCGTTTGCTTCGCTTCCTTTTAGACCGCTTTCGGTCTTGCTCGTCCTCTGAGCCATGTTTGCGCTTTTTGCGAGAACGGCGATCTTCCTCCTCGTCGGACTCATCCTTAATGGCAGCAGAATCCCACAAACTTGTTCCGAAGGCAGGAAGCTGAAAGAAACATCAGGACGGCTTGCGCAAAAAAGCAACGTAGCTTACTGCTTCGATTTTTCCATCTAGAACGAGGACATTGAGGAGAGCTTCAACATGCTCCACGCTCAAGTCAGTTTCAGTGAGGCGAGCTTTACGAAGTGAGTTTCGGATATGCTGAGCGGACGGGTATTCTGGGGAATTAGAAATAGGAAAGAGTGTTCCTTCCGGAGCATCTCGTCGTTTTGGGAAACTCTACGAGAAGCGTTAGCATGCGCAGAAGCAGAAGGTCTCAAAAAGCTTATTACAATATCGCAGATGAACTTATAGCAGGCATCCATCAAGTGTTGAATAAACTCCGTATCCAATTCGTTGTCTGTGTACCATGGTCCACCAGTCAAAGCAATCGAAGGTTCCAGGCCTTCAAGCATATAGATTTTACGTGTTGGGTGCTAAATGGACTGTGTGGGCACTAAGGCATGTCGTAAAAGATACTCATATACACACCTGCACAGAAGGAACTCGTTTGATCAGCCGCTTCTGAATAAGGGTCTTCAAGCACCGGTCAATAACAGTCTGATGAAGGTTGGTTTTTGCCTTCAAGTGCTTCGTCCATATCCCTGCATGGTTCGTGAAAGGTTAAGAGTCTAGCGCACACCAAATCCAAATGGGGAGGACGAACCTTCGTTCCCGGAGTTCTTGATATGACTTAGAACAAGATTTTCTTCTCCTGACAGATCTTTCGTACTAATGTCACAATTTAGGGTACGGGATATAATACCGAGCGACACACATGACTCACGCAACCAATTCGCCTTTTGATACGGCTCGGAAAAGTAGGTTCCCCTTAGGGTCTTTCAGAGGCTTGAACAGGCCCACTGCGAGGAGGAAGTTGAGAGCATTTTGTCTTGCTTTTGGCTCAGGTGCGATCGATTCTGCTTGTTTTACGGTGATCTCCTGTAATGGAATGGTATTAAGAAAAGAGATAAAAGGGAGGCTAAGCGAGGTACCTGGTTTGGAGCTGCCAATGCGGCCTGGTGCAGCCGGCTTTCGAGCTCATTTGGAGGACGTTTGTTGCCACTCATGGCGCCTGGCCCGAGCAGAAAGATCTTGAGTCCCTCAGCTGACCTCGCTGGTATTGAAGCAAATGGCAGGGCGAAAGCTGCACGCCTCGAAATCGCCCTAGTGTCAACAGCACTGATCCGATTTCGGACATCTTATCTCCCTCGTGACTATTCTGAGATAAGATGGTCCCTGTTTCATTTCAGGACGGTCCTTTGGTACTTTCTTGTTACCCGAACGCGAATCGGCTTGCGGCTCAGGACCCCACCCCCACAAGTGCTCCCTATCAATTTAATCGGTCGACCATCTAGAAGCGGTTCACAAGTCCCGACAACGGACAACATGCCGTGAAGTTATAACCCTGCTCTCAGTGGCCTTGCTTTGAAACCATAAGGGCTATGGCTGCTGAATATAATGCCTGGGGACCCGAACTTTGGCTCAGCTGGCTCAGGTCACTCAGGGACTCTCAGGAAACGGGGAACTTCGGTTCCTTTCATTTTCCGCATCCTTTTCGATCAAAATTACGAGGCCCTGCGACGCCTTGCGTACAAGCGGATCTCACACATCTGGTGCCTACGGCGACGATGGTGCTCGAGGCTCTTTGAGTGGACGCTTTTTTCTATTTCTGTCGCCCGCGATCACCAGAGTATGTACGGAAGTCCCTCCAACTGGTTACAATTCCCAGGTCAAGCAACCTAAAACGCTGCTCTCTGACAGTTTGAATGTCATAACCCTCCTCCAGCAACATCCTCCGATTTAATGCAATGGGCGTGGAGCGAATGATCAACACTCAATGGTATGTGGGCGCTGGGCATGGAATGATTTGTCGTTTCGGTCGATGAGTAGCCCCGCCTGACCCTCTAGCCCATGTTCATTATGGGAGCTCATCATTACTTCCCTTCGCACCATTTCGACAGACAATAGAATAACGCGACAAGTAACGTCAATACGGTATCGGAGGAATACACATCTTGCTCCTATCTGTCTTAGTCGACGGCTTGCTCGACTTCCCCACAGGCCTCCGTCCCTACATCCGAAGCCAAGTGCTTCTGAATGATTGGCAGTTGCCTGACTTGGGTGTAATTTAATGCTGGATAAGGCAAGAACCAACTCTTTCTGCAATAGTTTTGTCGTGATGATGGAAATCTGGGAGTGCCGCTAGGCACGGTGACCTCACGAAACAGTGCCCGTTTCTCTATTATTTCACACCGCCGGCAAGTACGCGAACGTCACCTATAGGGATGTACCCCAAAAATAACCAATTAGGAGATCGTTATCGTGTTATTCAGCGCCCTATTTTGAAGTGATTTCTCATCCAAAGATCGGGGAAGCCTTGTGAATTTCCATGGTATTCCAACGAGGCAACCACCTATATTCCGCCTACATTCCATAATGGTCACCCACGGTGATCGAGGACCGTCACTGAGCGCACTTTGTAGATGAGAGAAGGCATTATAGCATCCGTACCCAAATGATAGTCTCCAAGCAAAGGAAAATCGGAAGGGATGCCAAGGACTTGCAATGGAAATCAGGGTGAAGGGCAAATGGGAGTCTATGACATGTAGGAATGAATGTACACGGGAAATGCGATCTATACAAGTAAATACGTGGAATAATGTTATGTGTATTGTAAGAATACATTAGGTAGTAAAGTAAGTCTAGGCCATGATACAGGACATCATGGAATCTATGGTGACATTACGATCGTGAGAGGGAGTAATAGGAATCAAGCAGTGATAACGAAACATTAGGCATGGAAATACGAGGTCTCGTCATCGCCCGGTACATCAGGCGGTACTTGGGGCTCGTTAGCAAGGACTCGGCCTTCTTTGTTGTGCCATCTCCAGAGCATGCCGGAAACCTCTGCAGTTTTTAGGTTGTTCATGCTGACCAATGCATTTTTGATATTCCGAATGAAAGGCTAATAGAAATCGATGAGCATAGGTGGAAGGGTATTCAATCGGCGGGGAAACTCACTGTATTGAACCATTCGTCCCAAAGGTTATACGTTGTCGCCAACCGGAGTTCCTGTAGTCCGGGTATAGCGAATGCCATGGCCTCCAAGAGCGGTAGCGGCAAAGATTGAGTAGTGGCATCTAAGAATGACACAGCAGCGGTGGATTGTGCGAGAATGTGGACGACCTCTTCCGTTAAATCACCCGAATGCATGGATATGGATGATACTGGACGGCCAGGAATGATTGCCTGTGCTGCTCGAGAGGATCCCGCGAAGGAAGAGAGCTTGTGGAGCCATGAGGGATGTAGCTCCGGGAGGAAATCGAGTGCATTGAGGTCGTGGCCGAGCTCGAGGTGCATGAGAGAACTTGTTTTGCCGAGAAACTGGATGACATTGTGATCTAGGGAGAACACACATGTAAAGTTTCGTAGCTGGTGGAAACGGAGTTCCGATGCATCGGGAAGGACCCAGCTCAAGGCGGGGTCAATGGTCAATTTTAGGGAGGTGAGACCTCGCATATGGGAGAGAGCGTTCGAGAGCGACCTGTAGTAGTCGAGGTCTAGTTTGTGTGAAGTTGGGATTACGAGGGTGAAGGACCTGACATGTCGAGCGAGAAGGGGACTAGCTTCGAGGACGTATGCGACTGAGAGAGAATGGGTGTTGAGAGGAGAGACTGCGATGTGCCTGTAGAGGATAGGCTGGACGACGGCATGGTGAATGGAAGAGGTGGCAGCGAAGGCCTGGAGGTCGCGCCTGTTGTCGAGGGCGTTTGCGACGGCGTCGAGGAGCTCAATTGGGAGACGGGAGAGGGCCATCGTGGGATGAGGACAACGCTGGAACTCGGCTGGCTTTATACCCCTGCCCAACCAATAATCGTGGTATTTGATCCCCGCCAAAACCGCCGCATTCCGCCATACCGGTAACTGATCACCCTTCCGTAATTTCCTCTCTCTCCCTAAAACTTATGTTTTCGCGTCCGTTGCGCACCCTCGCCCGCTACTACAGCAGTGCTCATTCAGGTCAGCATCTACCCGTCGCCGTTCCCCCCATATCCAACACCGTTCCAGGTCCTTTTCCAACTAGAACCCATAGCTGTGGCTCGTTGACTACCCACGACGCTGGCTCCAGCGTCGTGTTGGCGGGATGGCTCCTCCCAGAGCGGTACTTATCTCTACACCTTGGACACGACGCGTCTTTGTTCATTTTCTATCTCAAGTAAAGGCAAGGCAGTGTCTTTCTTTCCTCTCAGGGACTCTTCGGGCACAGCACAGCTCATCGTGAATCATTCCTCTAACCCATCGGCCTCCGACACCCTCTCCTCAATCTCCGTCGAGTCAACGGTCCTGATAGAGGGAACCGTATCTCTCCGACCTGAGAGTGCCCGGCGTCCCGTAATGCCCGTTCCACTTTGCTCGGAACACGTCCTGATTTCTTGTCAAAGGGCCCTGCAGGAGAAATCGACGTGGAGGTCCATCGCGTCACTCTCCTTAACCCGGCCAGCAGCCTGCCGTTTGTGCCTTCTAATGTCCATAATCTAGTAATGTATTTTTGCTTCATCGTACTCCTCGGAGACTCCTGACCTTTGCTCATTCAGCCAAGCGAAGACCTTAGAGCTCGATATCGCTTTCTAGACCTTCGGCGCACAGCCCTTTCTAACAATATCAAGAAACGCAGTCAGGTGGCTCATATAGTCCGATCTACACTCCATGGGCAAGGTAATCATTCGGTAATACGAAATAAACTTAGCTCAAGTCTGAGCTTGGAATTTCTCAGGATTCATCGAGGTCGAGACGCCAGTCTTGTTGCGATCATCTCCAGAAGGCGCGAGAGAATTCCTAGTTCCAACGCGTCAATCAAATAACTCTGATGCTTCACCACGCGAGTCCGACCCACTCTTTTACGCCCTCCAACAGTCCCCACAACAACCGAAACAATTACTCATTTGTTCTGGCGGTGTTGACAAATATTTCCAGATCGCGAAATGCTTTCGGGATGAAGACGGACGTAAAGATAGACAGCCTGAATTCACCCAAGTTGATCTAGAAATGGCATTTGTCTCATGGGGTAATTCAAACTCGCCTCCCACCACTAGTTCCGAACAGGAACTGGCTTGGAACATCGGTGGACATGAGGTACGCGATGTTATTGAGGATCTAGTTCGGAAAATTTGGCTGGACATCGAAAGTGTCCAATTACCTTCAAAGTTCAAAGTAATGACATATCGTGAAGCTATGACACGTGTGAGTGACACTATCCCAGAGTTTATCGTCAAACACCATTCACTCACTGCGAGCGATATAGTTTGGCTCGGATAAACCTGACACTCGTTTCGGGCTTGAGGTGACCATTTCATTTCTCGTAATCGTTCGCCTCGAGGGGCATTAATGTCCCAGCCCAGATAATCAACGTAACCGAGCTCTTGTCAGGGTCTACATTAGTGGGCGACAATATCCTGGAATGTATTCTTGTGCGCAAATCCCATGAACCCGAGTACATTGCCGCCTCGCGGAGTTTGGAACACAGCGAAACCGTGCGTCTTCATACATCCCTGCGGATCCATCCTTATTGAAACGACCCTACTCGTTCTGTCTAATCACAGGAGCATTGGCTTCTCACAAAAAATAGCCTGAATACATGGTTGATGAAAAGCAAAGCAGCCCGCGCTGTTTACTCTTCCTTGGCGGAGGATGCCCAGACGGTTCTAAATGAAGCATTACAATTGCAGTCAGGCGATCATATATTTCTGGCCCATAGACCGCGTTTGCCGAAGGTAGGGATTCAATTCGGCCGGTTCACCCAGCCAGTCCAAATAAGAAACTGATATTTTTCTCTAAAGGGAGGATCCACAGCACTGGGAAGGACCCGTCTCGGAATCTTTGACACAGCGCAAAAAAGAGGTGCGCCCGTAAACGGAATCGTCTCGGTTGATATTTGCTAAAGTAATTCACTTCTACTCTCTCCGATGTCATACGTGACATAACAGGCGATGTTCTGGCGACGGAAGAACCGCACTTCTTATGGATAACCGAATTTCCCCTTTTCACGCACGACGATTCAGATAAGGATTTTCTCGCTCATGGCCGCTGGAGCAGCTCCCACCATCCATTTACTGCGCCCATGTGGCAGGACATTGACGCGCTCTACAAGGGCGATATTGAACATGTGCGTGTAGCCTGGTTTTTTACTCTTTATATAGCGCAACCTACGCGGAAATATATCCTAACCGTGATTCATACTCCAGGTTCGTGGTCAACATTACGACCTCGTACTGAATGGTGTCGAAATCGGCGGAGGCTCAGTTCGTATACATGATGCCGCGATGCAAGATTATATCTTCACAAATGTGCTTCAAGTGCGTTGTTCTCTTACAAGTCCTCGCCCAGATTTCTTATTGGGGATGCTTTCTAATACAGTTGAGTGACGAAGAGAAAGCGCCTTTCAATCATCTGTTACAGGCCCTTCGATGTGGCGCCCCTCCTCATGGAGGCATCGCTCTAGGTATTCTTGCTTGTTCTGATACCACCCCCACCGTTCTCTGATGTGTTAATCGTTGGTACCTGCTAGGTTTCGATCGTTTGATGGCGATACTCTGCAAGACTCAATCAATTCGGGACGTTATCGCGTTCCCCAAAACAAGTGCGGGCACAGATCTTCTGTTTAGAAGCCCTGCCCCCGTTAATGAACAGACGTTACAACAATATGGTATACGATCCGTCTCATCTCAGCAGCGCCACAAATAGTCCAGGATCATATCTAGAGTACATACATCATAGCTGCTTTGATAGCAGGTGGATGCCAGACCTAGTTCGAAACATAGAGGAAGCTTCGGTTGGAAAGGTACTTACTAACTACAATAGATAATAGCATAATTACATTGGTCCTTCGTGCCTCTACTTATCTCCACCCCAATTTCATACTACATGTCATTCCTATGTCGCAGAGAAAGGTTGATAGACGGCGTTATTGAACGCACTGCTATTATCTTTCTGGTCTTGTGTTGATGGAGACTCGGGCTGCGGTGGCGGCGGCAAAGAAGGCGAGAATCGTGTCGTATTTCGAGGTGTTAATTGACCGTTAGCATCATCGGACTCGTAAGGTGATTGATCAGGGTTCCATACTCCATTGGAGTTAGTGAGTAGTGGAGCGATGCTTTTCGCGTCTTGAACCGTGTTGACAAACAGGGAATTGGAGGGCGAGGTTCGGCCGTTAGTCGTTGTACTTTCGGTATCTTGTCGAGTGCGCAGTTCTTCTATCGGTGGCAAAACAGAACGTAGCTTGGACTCCGCCTTGACCATATTCCGGGGTTGTGGCACTGAGTGTCGTCGACTTATACTGGGCGGAGAAGTCGAGACATCCGGTGATGTTGGAGTTGGGGGCGAAGACGAAGAGGGTGAAGTAGTGATCGAGACGCTCGCCCAGTCTGTGGATTCAATGGGATATACGCTATTCGAGGCAGAGGGTAACCAGGACATGATTTTCGGATGGGCTGCATGTACAGGTAAAACGCCCAAGTTTTCGTGGATTTCTGGGGTGCCGACGACAGGGCTAGGGGAGGGTGATGGGCTCATGATGGACAGGGGCGCTAGAATGCTGAAGATTTGGTCTTCTGACTGTGGCGGGCCATAGGAATCGAAAGGATCTGGGACCGTCTGGAGCATTGGTTCGATTATCGGATCCGACCTGCAAATTCGATGATTGTGTAAAACAGACATGGTCAGACCTATAACGAGTAACGGAGATGGAAAGAGCGAACAACATACGCTTTGGCAGTCACTCGGTCAAATACGTCCATCGTGGATCTCACTGCTACGCAGACCTATTTTAAGAAAAAAGAAAAAGGACGAGTCAGTCACAATCCTTCCGAAAGATAGTTCTGTGCCAAGCGATGGGGGATGGCTCACTTTGCTCTGAACCCCTTTCCATACTTGCTCTTCGTGGTCTAGAATGTCTTGGTAATGGGATACTTTTAGTTCATCCAATTCGTCGACTTGTCGCTGGAGGACAGTGAGTGCTTCTCTGAAGCTTTGGAGATCTACAGCATCCGGTGAGGATAAGGTATAGGGGCTCGGGAGATGGCCAACGCAAACATACTCCTCTGCTTGCGGTTCAAGCTGCGCATTTCAGTTTCATGGATTATCCTACTCTTTTCTTTAAGAGCGTGTTCGTATTCTTGTGAGCGTTCCTAAGTGTGCATAGTTACGTCATGTCCAGGGGTACATCGAGGAAACCTTACTTGAACGGTGCTGCGATAAGCCTCGAGATGTTGGCGTAGCGGTTTCTCAAATTTCTTATCCAAGGTTTCTGACTGTAGGGATATGAGAATACAGCGTTGACTTGCATTGGGAACTCGACGCACAAGTACTTGCCAGAGGTTGCCCATGAGATGGTGCATTCCAGATGCTGCTTGTAGCCGTGTACCCGCCTCATATGTAGGTCCTTTAAGTCTGTAAACAGAAGACAGGCGTATAAGTGGAGGATTTTCACGGAATAAGGGTACCACATACCCACTACACCGTTGCATGGCATCTGCGAACGTCGCGGTCGCATTGGACATAGCAACCAGCGCTGCGCGATATGTTGAGCATGTATTGACCAACTAGATTCCACAAGATTCATTAGGGCCATTTGATCTCAGCTCTTGCATGCGTCCTGTGGCGAACTCACATCTTCATAAGCCTGGATACTTGACTTCAGGTTAGCCCGAGTGATGATTTTGCTTGGACCGTTATCGCCCAGATTCATGGCCGATACATTCGTAGCTTCTGAAAATGTGGGAGAAGGAGGGCCTGGTGACATTGCACGTCTGCTTGAACCAAAGGAAAACGTGTTGCGCAGAGACCGAGCGCGATTGGGTGCGGGAGCCATGGTGGTAGTGGTGGAGGATGAGGAGCAAAGTTCCCAGTTCCATTCACGCGCACACTGAACCTGTTCACGTTCATCTCCGGTCGGAAGTCTACGCAAACGGTAAATTTACTGGGTCTCATCGCACGCATTCATGCAGACAGGGAACCACCTGAATTAGACTAATTGTCGAGACAATCAAAGGAGAAAGAGAACCAGTGTATTCCGGTGATATTAGTACTGTAATAGAGAATATAGCAACGATTTCTAGAGCAAGTGAAGCGATCCTCCTCGTCCACCTTCTTTCATGCAAGGGTAGTGATTGTCGAGCGCTTTGAGGGGTTGCCGTGCAGAAAGCTCGTCGAATAGGCCGTGTAGATCGCTGAAGGACCAAGGTTACCCCCCGAAAGTCCAGGAAGACAAGTGGAAATGAATTTACCTACAAGAACTACTTCTTTCCTCCAGCGAGTATGCTCATCTTGTCTGGGGAATCGCGAAGGTAGAACAACTTGGCTCGCTTCATCCGTCCTTTAGGAGGCTGTCGAACGACCTTGATTTCCTTCAAACTAGGCGAATTCGCGAAGAACTGCATCTCCACACCCGTCCTTTGGATAACATTCCTTAGTCTAAACGAAGTGTCCTGACCTCTCCTTCGAATAGCAATCAGGACTCCCGTGAATTGTGTAGGTGCTTGGTCTTGTAGAACTGTTACTATTGACCCAGGTCGGAGTTGTTGAGGGGACTTCCGGGAGAAGAACTTGGTGATCAGGGCCTGCTTTTCTGGCGTTGGAAGAGTTTTCCGGAGGTGCTCCATAAGACCTTTTCCCTGGAGGAGGCTTGGGGTAACATGGTTTTGAGGCGGGGGAGGTGTCAAGGCGGTTTTGGAAAACGGGTAAGTCGCTGGAGCTTTGCCAGCCACCCTGGACGTCGCCGTCGACATTAGACGCGTAAAATTTCGGGCTATTCTCGTCGCCATTGTTGCAAGATAGAAGGGGATCTGGCCCGCTGGTTCTCGACGCGGCTGAGAGCAAACTTCACTGTGCTGTTCGATGACATGGAACAGACTTTTGGCTCCCACGCTTCGAGCTAATATGAGGGAAGGGCAAAAGTAATCTACTGCTTTGAATTATGCAGTTGTACAATAAGATATACAGTTTTATAAAGTATATACAGCATAAAAGAGCGCCATGCCGCTGTCTACGTTGGAGCACACAACTTACCAACGCCTAACAAGTCAAAGGTAGCAAAATGGAAATACCGAACATTGACCCGTCACCAGCGAATACTTTACATACGCTTTCAGAACCCGCCGCGACCCCGTCCTCTGGTGAATATGTGAATATCGTCCGACGTAGATCTAGGAAAGAAGAAACATACCGTCCACGACCTCTTGGATATGGTGAATACCCACGATACCCTCCTCTGAAGCCACCTCGGTAGCCTCCACGGCCTCGTCCTCGGTTGAAGCCTGGGATGTTTGTACGCTTGGCAGTTACCTGGAAAGGGCTGAGTTGTCGCTATGCCATATCGCCTGTAAGAACGGACCTTTAATAATCTTCCCCGGAAGAGAGAATTATCCATCGCTACAGCAGCGTCAACATGATCTGGCTCTGCGAACTCTACATAAGCGTAACTAAAGAAAGCCTGTCAGCAAACGTGATGAAAGCTCAAAGGAGTTTCCTACCCTTTTGGATGGCCAGTGAATTTGTCGCAAAGTATTGTCACGCGGTTGATTGTACCACAGGCTTGGAAATGAACTTGAATTTCCTCTGGAGTTGCGCCGTAGTCGACCTATAGAAAAAGATGAAGGAACTGGCCAGTGCGAAGAATAGATGCGTGACTGACGTTTCCGACATACACACTTCTCGAGTCGGCTGCAGCTTTGTCGTCTTCACTTTCACCCGTAGCTTCAGTCTCATGGGAATCCGAGCTGGCCTCAGCCGCCGCCTGAAGTTCCCGCAGCTTTCTGGCTTCTTGCTCCATCTCTTCCACCCGCTTCTTCATGAGCATGATTTCCTGTTGGTTGTGAGCACTTGGATTTAAGAAATAGTAGGTAGAAACCCACTTTTGATTCTTCCTCGTCGGCATCGTCGACAATGATTTCAGAGTTGTGGTCTGGCGGAGGGTGGGTGGATTCTGCGTCGGCCATGAGCGCTATTGAAGTGGTCGATATGAAAGAGAGCGAATTGAAACACGACATAACGAGCCATCACGTGGATGTTCCTTTCCGGGCCGTCTCCGTCTGTGTCAACTCATAAGCCCCGTCTGAGTGTGGTCCTACAAAGGCCTAGTTTAAACGTTCAGTACAAAAGGAAACAGGAATGCTTCATCCCAATCTTTTTTTTGGTTGGGTGACATGTTCGAGAGCTTTACCAGGGAATCTCAACGGAGGTCCCGTCGGACCGTCTCGGTGAGGTTATTACGGGATTCGAAGGTGGCCTGGCAGTAGGAGGAGTTTGGGCACGGTACCTAATGACGCAGCGGCAAATAAAATCTATCGCGGACATCGTACCCAAAGCGGGCATTATCTGGCATTTATTATCGATTCTGAAGCCTTGGACCGTGTGGGGTATTGGCCACAGCCACTTCCTCAGAAATTTGTCAACACACAGCATCTTTCTTCCCTCGTTATCGCTGCACTTTTGTCCCCGCGACGGACGCTGTAAGAAGTTAAATATCTCTTCGGTCCGCGATTGCCTCGCACGTGGTCATCCATCCATTTTCGTCCAATCCATTTAGTTTGTCTTACTCCTTCACCTCTACCACCATCTTACTCCACAATGGCCAAAGGAGACGAACCCGTACCAGCAGCGTCCCAGACCAAGAAGAAGCGCGTTGAGGATGACCCCTTACCCCCCGACGCAGGAACAAAACCAATCCAGCTCCAAAGGAGACGGGTATGGCGGGCATGCGAGAGTTGTCGGTAGGTCTTCCAACTACCAGCCACATCGTACAGGCAGTTCTCGTCTCATAATTGTAATGAAATTTCTTATACTAGTCGCAAGAAGATCAAGTGCGATGGATGCGAACCAACTTGCTCTCAGTGCAGCACGTCAGGATCTCAGTGCACCTGGCTGCAGACAAAAGATAGGGCCGCCCTCAGTCGACAGTGCGTTATATTTTACTTTCTCCTAATTATCTTGATTAACCTGGGTTGTAGCTATGTACAGGAGCTCGAAGCACGTCTCCTCCACATGGAATCATTATTCCAACAGATCACACCAGCCTTGACTGCAGCGGGGCACACGATAGATCTTAACGGCGCTTCAGGGTCCCTACCTGCGGTATTAGGGTCGATCCCTCATGTGGACGGTTCTTCCGCCAACAACGCGGCGCCCTCCCCTGCCCGAACTGAGTCGGATTCCGCGCCCAATATTGACGACGAGGTCAGTGAATCCTTTGGCCAGCTTGCTCTCGACGAATACGGGCACATGCGATGGATTGGGGGCTCATCAACGATGTCCCTAATTCAATCCTTTAAAGCTCTTACAACTAACCCCACCCATCGAGTATCGCCTATGGAGGAAGACCCTCAGGCCCCAGGCCCTAGCGTGAATAAGTTGTACTTCCCGGCTGCTGTTTTCTTCGGGAAGATCAGGGCCCTACCTGGTCCTGAAGAAGTGGAATTCCCTCCTCGCGACCTCGCTGACAAATTGGTGCGGGATACATTTATTTTCTTCTTTATGGCTATTCATTCGCCTATCGCCATTTAGGTTCAAGCATACTTTGCCAGGCTTCATTACTTGATGCCCGTTATCGACAAGCCGTCGTTCCTCACCAAGTACAACTACGTGATGGACAACACGCAGAACGTCACTGCGGTTACAAATGAAACCCCATTTCTATCGCTGCTTTTTGCTGTTTTTGCCTGTGCCTCGAATTTGCTTCAAGGCCCTAATCTAACGCAGAACGATGATGGAGGCGTGGGTATGGTTTATTATGAACGGTGAGTTCCTACAAACGCTCGTGTGCCCCTGCTGATGTTATTTTGCTTAGTGCCCTCATTTTGCAATATATCAGCCATCCCAACATACAGATCGCCCATGTGCAATGCTCGATTTTGATGTCATCCTTCCTTTGCTCAATCAATTGCCTTCCTCAAGCATGGATACTGATTGGGCAAGCAGTTCGCACCGGTCAAGATCTGGGCTTGCATGTAAGTCTCCTGATTTTCCTTTCTGTCTTTCTTCGAGCCTGACTGACTGGTATAATTCCGCCACTAGAGGTCACCTAGGCGACTGAACATCTCTAACATCGAGAAGGAAACACGAAAGAAAGTTTGGTGGGGAGTATACACTCTAGATCGAATGCTGGCCCTTGCTCTGGGGAGGCCGCTTGGCGTACATGATGCCGACTGCGACGTTGAGTTGCCGGCTGATGTCGATGACGAGCATTTGCCTGAGTACTACAAAGGAGTACAGCTTCCCCAACCATCGCTCATGGCAGGCTTTATCTTCATGATTAAGCTATATGAGATCGGCGGCCGCATGCTCAGACAGGTTTATGCCCTGGATGTATGCCGAGAGCATTTGGAACCCGAGAAAAAGGCGGAATTGCAGCGCACAGTCGAAAATCTGGATAACGAGCTAACGAAGTGGTGCAACGACCTTCCAGCTGTTTACAAAACGCAGCCGCAGAAGGATGAGCAAGCTTCTATGGGGATCGTCCTCTGCAGTCATTACTACTCTTTGGTGACCACCCTTCATCGCAATTTCTTACCAGTCAAACGAGATGAATCCGTCACGGCGAAATCTACTCTCAAGGCGGTTTCAACGGCACGACACTGTATCAAGCTGGCGCCTTCCTTCCGAACTCTCGTCCCATCGTCACACCACCTGGCTTTCTTCATTCAGAATCTGTTCAGCTCGGCCGTCATTGTCCTCCTATTCTCCATGCACACACCAGACGTCCGCGGAGGGCAAGTTACCATGGAAGAGGCACGGAGTACCGTTACGGCGGTCGAATCCTGGGAAGGTCATTGGCCTGGAGCTCGAAAGTGCAAGGAGTTGCTTATCGAACTCATCAATACTGCTTCTGAAGCCATGAGCAAGGGTCACCATCAGCAGGACGTGAATGGCTCTGGTGCGACTCCAGCCTCTCCCACTTCACGCCATGAGAGAAGGCGGTCAGTCACCATTGGAGGTGCTACCACGAACTCTATCCCGTCTGGTCGAATGATGAAGTCAAAAACCCGAAGAAATCAATCCAGGGACCCGGGCCAGCCATCGTCGCGTCGAATGGCGGCGGTTTCGCCGTATCGCGTAGACAGTGAGTCTCCACCAGCCTTTCGTCTTCCACTCAATCTAATACTCCCTAGGTGCTCAACGTGCACGCTCGTCATCGCGCAGACGGCATTACGATGAAGATGGTGAGCGCAGTGGAAACCCAATATATCAATCCTTCCCAAGCCCGGCCCAAGCTGGATCCAGTCCACATAGCTCCCCTGGCTCTGTCAATCTGCCATCTCCCGCTATGACCGTCCTGGACCAACCGAAGCAGCACTCGCAGTCTCAGGCTCAGCAACCACAACAACCACAACAGATGGATCCAAGCACCCTCTCAAGCAACTTTACTAATTTCCAGTCACCGATATCTCCAACATCTCCATATGATTACACTGTTCAGCCCAATGCACTGACCCAGTCTAACCTTCAACAGTGGAATGGTGGTAGTGGTGACTTCGGTTCCTCTCAGGATGCAACTTTGTTCAATAGTTCCTATGGAGCATATGGTTCCATGGACGGTGGGTTTGGACACTATGACCCAGGATCAGATCTGACCAACCCTCTGTCTGCACTATCCACCACCCCTCCATCTTCCGCTTTTGCAGCCTCCGGATTGCCGTTTAGCGGTCTGGATTATATTAGGAACTTCAATGCGCGTGGTTACTCTGCGGATCCGGATGGCCTGTGGCAGACTTATGATGCGCAGGCTTTCCCATCCTATGACCCTGAACTGACCTTTACCTTGGCTGATCATACGGGTATACTTCCTGATAATATTCGATAATCACGGAGATTTTCCATGCTTCCCTTTGCTTACGTCGTCTTCGATCTTTCCCTTGTATTTATAATGTACTTTTTTGCTTCTGAGAACCTATGAATGGACGGGAGCTACGTGTAATTGCTTGCATCTTCTTTTCTCTTACTCTTTGTCTGGAATATCTATATCTCGAATGTATCGTTACAATTCTTTTAAAATACCTCTTGGCCAGTATATAAATATACACACACATCTGTTACTTTACATCTTCATATACTGTTAATGTGATAAATACGGCCGATGCTCTCCTATGTTCATGGCTCCTGAGTTTCGGAAGCGCTTGTGTCGCGGTTGAGGGAACATTTGTGGCCGCGATCCGGAGTCCAGACAGATGTCGGGTATAGACCATTGCCGGGTTCATAACTTAAACCTGCTTCGGTTGTGGGGCAACGGATAGGACCCTCTCCAATTTACCACTACCATGTCTTCTCATCCCGTCGTTGAATATACCTCATCAGCTTCATGGGCTTTGGTAGGTCCTGACACACGCCCTAAACTCGTTTCCGTGGCTGACGAACAGTATGTAGATTGAGGATAAGTTTTCCCCCTACGCTAAAGAGACTCTTGCGAAGCTCATCAAGTTCATTGAGGTTCGTGCCTTCGGCCTTCGTGAAACCTGAATATCTCAGTTCCTAATGAGAGCAATGTGCAGGAAGAAGTAGAGCCAGCCTCGAAACTCGCCCACCTGCAAATCCCTACTGACGAGCGCCGCTGGAAGGTCGTCATTCCTGCTGTTGCGGAATTGAAGGGAAAGGCCAAGAAGCAGGGCCTCTGGAACCTGTTTTTGAGCAAAACGCATTATCCGGAGCATGGTGTTCCTCTTTCCAACTTGGAGGTTAGTACATTCATTGTTGTCGTGAATGCCCGACTGACCGCTCGTGTTCAGTACGCTGTTATGGCTGAAATCCTCGGATATGTTGGATATATTGCATCTGAAGCTGTGAACTGCTCTGCTCCTGATACTGGTAACATGGGTGCGTTGACCTGGGATTGTCTCCTATGAGTGCCCAATGTCTAACATTCAGTCTCGCAGAGGTATTGGCTCGTTATGGTTCCCCTGCTCAACAAAAGAAGTGGCTGGTGCCTCTTCTTAACGGTGAAATCCGCTCCGCCTTTTCGATGACCGAGAAGAATGGTGCGTCTCAGCATAATGTTGGAATCCTCGTGCATTCTAATAGCTTTCTCTAGTCGCTTCCTCCGACGCTACCAATATCAGAACTTCTATCCGAAGAGAGGGCAATGAAATTGTCATCAACGGTCACAAATGGTGCGGTTCCATGCATAACCTCTTATACATAATTCACTTACGACTATATAACTTCAACAGGTGGATTAGTGGCGCTGGCGACCCCCGTTGTGCTCTCCATCTCGTTATGGGTAAGAGCGACCCGGACAACAAGGACCGATACACCCAACAGAGCGTCGTTATCGTTCCCGCTAATGCGCCTGGCGTCAAAGTTATCCGACCCATGCAAGTCTTTGGCTATGACGACGCTCCTGAAGGTCACTGTGAAATCATTTATGAAAATGTTCGTGTTCCTTTGGACAACCTAGTTCTAGGCTGGGGCCGAGGGTTCGAGATCATTCAAGGTCGTCTCGGGTGCGTTTGATTCAATTTCTGAGTTGGTCAGACAAAAACTGATGTGTCACCGGCTGGGTGTGTAGACCTGGTCGTATTCACCATTGTATGCGATCTATTGGTGCTGCCCAGAGGGCTCTCGACCTTATGCTCCAACGAGTGACCGACCCTGGCCGCAAGACGTTTGGCAAGCACCTGTATGAGCACGGTAAGCAAGGAATACTGGGTCTATTGTTGACTGTGATGATTGAATTTACTCTTCAGGTACCGTCGTCGCTGACATCGCCAAATCTCGTGCTGAGATTGAAAGCGCTCGTCTTCTCGTTTTGAGCGCTGCTCTTCAGGTGATTACTCCTTATACAATCATAATGCGCCCAGAGGATTCACAAATTGTTAGATTGACAAGTTCAAAGCCAAAGGCGCTCTCAAGGAGATTGGCATTGCCAAGGTATGCCCAGTAGTCGACTCCGTATGATAATGCAGCCCCTGACCCTATGACCAGTTCGTTGTACCATCAATGGCTTTAACTGTCATCGACCGAGCAATTCAATCCTTCGGCGCTGAGGGTGTTTCTCAAGACACTGAGCTGGCTGCCCGATGGGCAGGCCTTCGGACTCTCCGGATTGCCGACGTACGTTTACAATATTCATCTTGTCCTCTTCTGCTGACTCATGTAAACTGTTACAATAGGGGCCTGACGCTGTTCACCTCCAACAAGTCGGACAGCGCGAACTTAAGCGTGTCCCTCGCCTCGTTGAAAGGACGCGTGAAATCAAGAAGAAGGAAAAGGCATTGCTTGAAAAAGCTGGCATCAAAGCGCATTTGTAAATTCCCGCATACCTTGAACTATCTATTGTAATTTCTGTATACATGGCGATATACCGAACCAATAATCAATGGAAATGTATGGCAACTGAATGGTTGGCTGAACGTTGAACCGTAGAGTCCCATTCGTGAGGCTGTGTCGCGTTGTTTACTTGTGTAGGTTTCGGGGGGCAGTCGCCACCTAGACTTGAAGGATCCGGATACGGCCTTTAAACCAAAACTTTCGGCAGCGCGTTCGTCGACAACGAAATGTCACCGTTCACAGCGACTCTGCGGCGTGCAGCTCCTTCAATACCCCGTTCTACTGGAAAAGCGTCGCGTAATGCCAAATCAGCTGCTGGACAGCTCCCTCCGGAGAAGCTCCGAGCTCTGATTTCCCTTTACCACCAATCCAACACTTTCATCACGGAGGACAACCTCATGGAACGAATAAATGAAGCTCTCCTTAAGCCCACCACCAGAGATATACCTAGCCTTCAAAATAACGCTGGTCCTGGTATGAAGCTCTTGCAAGCAGCCCTTGAAAAACGACGGAATACGCCTAAAATGTCCCTTCCCGAGGACGGTGTCGTGGACCAGAAACTCGTCCATAAAATGGGTCACTGGAGCTTCTCGAGAAGAAAGAGGGAGAGTGAAGTGTTGGGCGCTCTGTATGGATTGGATGCGACGATGCCGTTGGACCCTATGCCGGGGTTGGACTTGCTGAAAGAGGCCGGGGAAGCTTTGAAGCAAGAGGATCGGGTTCAGTCAGCGAAGAAGTCATCGTCTTGATATAAGTATTTGTAAGTTGATCTTTTCTTTTTCATACGGGGTACTGATATGGATTGATAGCTGTTACATTGTCCTTTACCCTAATTGCATATTTTGGTCAGTCTCTGGGAATCACCATATGATATGCTTTGACATGCTAGGCTTGCGACGGAACACCTTCCGATGCCTCGCTGTCTACTAAGCCTAGAGCCTTAGGAAGCAATTCTTCGCATGGTTCCAGAAAGACAAAATCAGCGTAGGAATCTCCATTGGTTGTCTCGTAATTGAACACAGCGACCTTTCCGCCCTGCATCTTAACTTTCTCGGAATAGCCTGCAGCGGGATAGACCTATATTGTTCAACAGTTCTTTCTGCTGGAAAGTGGGGTCCATAATGCTTACTTCGGAAGAGGTACCAACGACGATGCACAGGTCGGCCTTGGCAACTATGCGGTCGATCAGTGGGAGGTGGTAAGGTATTTCCCCAAACCAGACAACGCCAGGACGTGCCAGTGATCCACAAGCCTTGCAGCGAGGGAGATTTTCGATCGGGATATTGGAATCAAGGACCTCTCGCTCTACCAACTCTTCAGTTCCAGCTAGGCCTTCACAAACTGGTGAAGTCTTATCAAATTCGACGTGTTGGCATGCTCTATTCCTGCACTGCACGTCGAAAAGCCTGCCATGCATCTCGAGGACACAAGGGGGGTTATTCGGCATGGGTTCTCCCATTTCAGCAAACACCTTTCCGTTGGCCCTTGGACTGAGGCCATCGACGTTTTGGGTTATCAATGTGAAAGAAGAGTCTGGTGCGATGGTGTGCCGGACCTTGGGGACAGAAAAAGAAGCGATGGCCAGGTGAGCAGCGTTTGGTTGCGCTTTTAGGGCGCTATGAAACGGATTGGAATAAGTCGCGTGCTTCGGAAGGGCTACCGACGGAACGTGCATGCGTACGTTTCTCTTCGGTAATGGTAGAACTGCCATACGAGTCCTGGATTTCGGGCAAATACTTCGGGAGTGGCCAGCTGCATGGCATCATATTTTCTCCACATTCCGCCACTTCCTCTGAAAGTGGGAATGCCTGCATATATGAGTGCTGGGTACCTGCAGAGGTGCCATTGGATCGATTACCTGACGCAGAAGATAAACCCGCTCCTGCGACCATTACAATGTTCTTGGACGTCTTCAGAAGTTCTCTGAATGCTTGCATATCGTTGGAAGGCATTTGTGAAGGAACGGGTAAGCCCCTGAGCCGTTAAGTCTTGGCATCGGATGGTAAACCCTAACCCCAAAGACGTACAAAGTCCGATGGGAGCCTGGACTGAGATTTAATAGTTCGAGCCCTTTTGACCGCCAGCTATACATTTGGCTCAGCGATGCTGTCGCTCAGGAAGCTCTCGTCGCTGGTCTTTGGCCACGAAGAATCGGATCCACTCTGCGGAACGCTCAGGGCAGTCGACGTCCCAGTCTCGTCCGCCGACTGTCGGTCCTGTTCTGACCCTTGTGACTTGGGTGAGTTTATCGTATCTGATAATGACCGCGATGCTGACAATTCGTCAATGGCGTGTGCGGGTTTCCTTCTTCTCTCCAGGCCACCACGATGCGTATCCTCGACGGTTCGACATCGACATGGACACCCAAATGCTGGGTTCAGTTAAGCCCTATCATCGCCAGGTAAGCAACTTGCGCGTGTTTTTACCCGAGTCTCACCGTCTTCAACCGTTGGGGCGAAACAGATCGTCATTTCCACCGGCAAGTCAGACTGGGAGCGCGACATTACAGACAACTCTGCTTCATTAGCGGCCCATGTGAGCGACGTCGTTCGAGGCGCCGGCTCCCCAAAGCAGCCCCCCGGAGGTGCAAAATCACGGACAAACGGTAAAGGCGGCATCAAACCAGTCACTGGACTGTTCAATACCTCGGACTCAGGTCGCATTTCCGTTCTTAATGGCAGCCATCGAACGATATGTCAAGAGGACGACCACGAAACTGTCCTTGTCTTCCCTGATTTCAAGATGGTTACTGAGGTCCGTCGTTCGCCCCAAGGTGCACAGGACTTGTGGGATGGGGCGGTAAAGCCGGAGCTTGATCGGAAAGGCGCCTTCCTCGAGAAAGCTCCGCTGAAGACTTGGGTCCTTCCCTATTCTTGTGTAATTTTGCTATGTACGTCCCAAACTTCTCGCCTTCTTTTTCATGACCCTTCTTTCGCTCTACGAGCCGTGGTTCCTGACACCTCCAATGCTATGTAGGCTCACACAAGAAGCGCGATAACAGATGCGGGATTGCCGCACCAAAACTAGAACATGGTTAGTCATTCCTCGTAGTTCTTCCGCTTCCACCGGTTCCTCATTTATCCCCTGCTTCCTATAGCCTTCATCAAGACTTTAGAAGCTCAAGGCTGGGATGCAGATACTGAAATTGAGCACCCGTCTCTCACGATGGGACCCGCTCTAGAAGATTTACCGGTCACACCCGAGGAAAGGGAAGAGAATATCGCCACTCAGTTAAAGGAGAGTACAGAGTCCAAACGCGCTCTCATTATAAAGGTCTCGCACGTTGGCGGACACAAATATGCCGGTAACTGCATCGTACGTTTCTGTTTCGCTTTTTTCAGAGCGTCGACATCTTAGCGACGGGCTTTTCTTGTTATAGATTTATACACCTTCAGGCTCCGGCTTGTGGTATGGCCGAGTAACCCCTCACGACGTTGATTCCATCGTTGAAAACACCATCATCAAAGGCCTTGTGCTCCCACCCTTACTACGCGGCGGCCTCAACCTGTCTCGG
Organism: Coprinopsis strossmayeri; assembly: GCA_900156845.1. NCBI lineage: Eukaryota > Fungi > Basidiomycota > Agaricomycetes > Agaricales > Psathyrellaceae > Coprinopsis > Coprinopsis strossmayeri. Next base: position 130,436 of record FTPT01000031.1, on the reverse strand, counting down.
CCCAACTGCAAAAGCCTTAACGACTGGTAGCAGACATTACGCCATCGGTGCGCCCAGCAATAGCATCTGTCTCGTTTATTTTTCTATGCCTTTGGGGTTTACTTTCATGCTTTGTTGGGTCTTTTCACATTTCTTCATGCCCTTTTCACGGTTCACATGATACATCATATTATCGCATCCTATTTATTCCAGCATCATCATCCATCCAATCTTCACATATTTTATAGCCTTGTCATAGTTGTGTACCAGTAGCAAGTAATGTTTCTTTAGCGTTTTTCTCGGTTTCTCTTTCGGAGTCCTTGGTGGCGCCACTTCAACCCGACGTCCATTATTGCGTCACCCCCCCTGTACCCCCACAGTTCCCCATCATCATTTCATTCCCCAATCTTTTTCATGTTCTTTGATTCCGCCTGGTGTTGTCCATTCGAGACTCTGGTCCCGGTGGATGCAGTAATGGATAATGCTGGACTATTGTAATATGCCCCTTGCCCCTCTTATTTTCTTCACTTAGATATGTACTTCTTGGGCCGGAGAGCAATAGTCCTTTTCAAAAGCTTGTTCGCACCTGTTGCGAGCTTCTTTCTTTCTGCTTTTTAGTACTATGGTCATGTTGGCATCGAATCAACCATTAGATAGATCAGATACGAACAAATAGTAGTCACAATGTATCTGCACTACTATATAAAATTATTTCAGTTGCATGAAGATTCGTACTTCCAGTGACGAGGAATGATAAAGAAATAGTTAATTTGCACTCATGATGGTAATTCGTATTGTACATTGCGATTCGTGGGTCATAAAAAGGGACCATTGTACATGCCAGATTGTATGCATTGTGAAGCGAGAGGAAAATATTGCGTATGGGAGTGAAGAATAGAAAAGAGAATGGGCAATGAGGAGGTAACTGTGAATGAAGTGTGTAAAGGGATTATTATAATTAAGGATAAGAGAAAAAGAAGAAATGGAGCAATTGGAGGGCATAGCGATGATTGGCAGATGGATGAAAGAGGACATACTTTATGTCCAGTAGCGCCAAATGATGAGAAGCGAGGAAACTGTCCATAGGATGGGTACGGCACACCTTGACGCGGCGTGACGTATCATGATGCTTGCAGGAGCAAGTCAAGGGTGGCTGATCCTGCATTAAAATCCATATCCAGGTCTATACGTCGGGTAGTCCGAGAATCATAAGGATATCGAAATAGGTTCAGAGTGTTGAACGGTGTGTGTAGGTATCGCAGAGCAGTCGAGAGCAAACAGAGGGGGGTCTATCGGGTAGTCTGTTGTCGTGAAAAAGGTGCCGGGTATATGCGCGTTGTCCAGGGGACTGGAGTGAGTAAAGTGGATAGCAGGGTCAGCATAGGGGTATAGGAGCATCCATCGGTCGTGGCAGATGGACGAGCTGGTATGCACCAGGTTGGAGCTCGACGAAAGCGAGCCAAAGGAAGGGAGCGGGAAGGTGGACGGACGGACGCAAAGCGCTCGATTGCGCCACCAACACCGCAAATGGGGAGGGGGGATGGTACGCCTGCGGCTAAACCCACCCCGAACCTCAGAAATCTCCATAGTCGATCTCGCTGTCCACCCACTTCACGCCCTTTCGCTTCACGTTCGCGAGCCTCCCAGCACTGGCCGAGTAGTCAAACGCTTCGTCCTCTGTAGTTGGCTCGTCAGGGTTCATCGTCCAGTCGGTAGTCCCCTTCTTCGCTTTGGGTTTGATCACCACTCCATCATGGCTTCCTGCACTTCCGTTCCTGGAGTGTCCATTCGCGAGGCCATTTATTGAACTCGACGAAGTTGAAGTGGAAGCCGTCGATTCAACCCTCCTCGCCATCGCGTGCGCGGCCATGTTAGCCACCACACTCTCTCCGCCGCTATAGGTGAATCCCTTGAAGTTCTCCTGGACACTGCGGGTCAGGGGAGTTCCACCATCGGGATATCTGCTGGCCTTGTTCGCCTTGCTCTTGATCTGGATACTGGCACTTTTCTCTGGATGCCCATCCTTCTCCCTCTTCTCCTTCTCTTGCCGCTTCTCTTTGTTCTGACGGATATCCCAGCCCAAAGGACCGTTGGGTGTATGGTGGCCGTTGTTCCGTTCCTTCTCGTAGGCATTCACCCAATCTTCGCTAGGATCGTCTTCGTCCAACCATTCCTTCCCTCCGCGATCTGACGAATAGCCAAGATCTTCCTCATCCAAATCATCGTGGTCATCTTCGTCCAAGAAGATACCGACAACTTTGGGATCTCGAATATCGGCTCCAGTGAATTCAGGGTCAAAGTTGTTGGTGGACTCGTCAGACTCGACGACGGGTTTGAAGGGAGGGGTGACTTGTTTCAGGTAGAGGGCTTTCCAGTCGATTGCTTTGAAAAAGGCGTGTTCTTTCAACTCTTCAGCGTCTCTCTGTGCGCCTAGACGGTGCTTGGGATTACGGTTCAGAAGCTGTGATGGGAATTAGCAAGCAAGCGCCAACGTGACATACGGCTTGACTCACCCCTTTGACAAACTGCTTGCCGTCCTCTCCAATTACGCCCTTGGGAAACCTTATCTTCCCAAAACAGATGTTCTTGTACATCTGCTGGACGTCTTCGGCATAGAACGGACTCCACCCGCAACACATCTCGAAGAGGAGAACGCCCAAGCTCCAAAAGTCTACTATCTTTGAATAACCTTGCTCGTCCAATAGAATCTCTGGTGCAAGGTATTCTGTCGTGCCGCAGAATGTGGTTGTGAGTTCGTCAGCTCTGAGGTTGGCTTTGGAAAGTCCGAAATCGCAAAGAGCGACATGTCCGGTGGCGTCAAGTAGGATGTTTTCGGGTTTGAGATCCCGATAAACGATATTGAACTTGTGGAGGTGTTCCAGAGCCAGAACGAGTTCAGCGATATAAAACCTGGCGCGTTCTTCACTGAACCTCGTTTCTCGCTGAAGATGCCAAAAGAGCTCTCCTCCGCTCTTGAAATCGGTGATGAGATAGAGGTCGGTCTCGGTTTGGAAACTGAACTTGAGGCCGACAAGGAAGGGAGATGATAAGGAGTACTGGAGGATTTTGCGTTCTCCAATAGTATGGGCGACCTCTTTCTTTGCGATGATTTCTTTCTTGGAGAGGACTTTCATGGCATATATCCGCTTTGTGTCCTTTTTTCGGACTTGGAAAACTTTGCCAAATGTCCCGCGGCCGATCAACTTGAGAAATTCAAAGTCTCGCGGTGTGAGAGGACGTTTGCTCTGAACAACAGATCGGTGAAGACTAGTGACAGTTCGGGGAGATTACAAACCTACCTTGTACTGTTCGTACGTAATTTGGACTCGCATTTCACCAGTGACAGGTTCGTCTGCATAGGGCTTGAGTCTGGACCGTCGTCAAATGGAGGGACAGGGAGCGATAAGAGAAGAGGACATACTTGTACCACTGGTCGACAGTGTGTTCGTGAACAAGGACGGGCTTGATTTGGACCATGCCCAGGAAGCCCTGGTCAGAGGCAGCACGATCATACACATTAAAAATGATTTCCGAGTCTTCTGATGTGACATCACTAAGCAAAGGACCGGGTGAGCAATGAGGGGAGAAAAAAAAAAAGCAAGAGATAAGACGCACAAGGAGACTTCGTGCTTCCAGACTGGATTGTGGGTCGACAAACGACCAAAGAGGCCACCGAGACCAAAGCCGAGAGAGGGTGGTTGGGCCGCTGTGGTACTGGTGCTGCTAGAGGAGCTCGATGTGCTCGATTTGCGTAATGAGGATGCAGAAGACGGTGGATGGAGATGGACAGAGGTTGAACTGGGAGTTTTCTGGACTGCTGGCCTGCCAGCCTTTGCTGCAGCTGCCGATGCCTTTGCGTGTATTGCACCGAGAGCGGAAATGGCACTGCTACTGGTGTCCCTGGATATGCTTGGGGAAGTTGGGGAAGCTGAGAGGGAGGAGATTGCAGTTGCGACGCCCTTGACCTCCTTTTCGCGCTCATCGATGGGGTCTCTGGAGACGAACTCGTTCTGCTCGAACTGGACGACGAGGTAGGGGCGGGAATGGACGCCGCGAACGTTGAGGGACCGTGCGCTGATGAGCTTTACATGTATCTGACCACGGGAAGCTGAGAGCGGAGAGGACGAGGAGGACGTGTGCGGCGGCGGCGAGGGCGTTGACATGGTTGTGGTAGAGAAAGACTTGAGGTGGGGTGGCTGGGCAGGGCCGGTGAAGAGGCCCGAGACTGCCGAATCGGCAGGCTTTGGGGGACACAGCGAGATCATGAAGCGGGAGACGACGAGAGTGATCATTGTAGCAGCGTAAAGGAATTGATTATACGACCTCAGCCTTTATCTACAACTCGTCCTCGCACTTCCTTCGCCACTTTCAGTATTCCTCCCATCACTATTCCCAGTCCCATTATCCGCTTCCACCCCGTTCGATCTGAGATTCTTTAGTCTCCCAGGATTCTGAAATCCCAACCATCTCACTCACAGATTCCTGCAAACACTCCCCCTGTCACTGTCCCTGCCCAAATTTCACCCAGCTCGCTGTATGGTTTCCCCAGCCGCTCCATTCCCTCCTCCACCCCGACAAACAGCAGGCTGATCCCACCCAGTCGTCCTCCTTCCTTTGTCGCTCCTTTCAACCCTCCCAGCATCACCTTGTAGTTTTTCGTCTTTTTGTAGAAATACCATCCCTGCACCGTCGTTGGCGGTCGGTGTGCATTTTCTGCAAGGAATCGTAGCGACGCTGCCCGCCCTCCCCGCATAATTCCAATTGCACATCCCAGCGACAGTGCAATCAGAGGTACCTGGTACAGTCGCGGGGGTATCGTTAGGTAGATCCCATTGGGCTTCACTTGCTCCTCGTCGGCGTTCATGGTCACCTCCAGCCAGCGCACGTCTTCTGAATATGTAAATCCTGGATTCTGATCCTGATCGTGATCCGGGTCACTGGTGCTCCGCTTCCGAGGGACGGGTCTGACATGCTCTTTTCATCCGTCTTCCGCTTCCTGGTCCCTAATCTCTTGACTTTTCCGGTACTCCCGCCACCTCGGGTCGCCCCATCTATATTGACCAAACCCACTAGGCAACGATGCTCTCTTGACTCGCCCCTCCTAGAGCGACAAGATGCCACGACAACCCCCAGAGGACACCACGGAAGCAGGCCCCCCCCCCCATCCACCCTCCACCAACCAGAGCAGGTCCTTCACAAATTGACTTTTTAGAGTACGCTTCTCCAATCAAGACACGACCCTCGCAACTCATTCAATTCACTCGCATCTTTCCCACCAGGCTTCTGGAATCACAAACGCTTAAATTCTGGGTCATCATCACCTTTTATTGACATATCGACCTTCCTTTCTGGACCGGCTCTCACCCACCATTGTTATGAACACGGCTAGTGCGGCTCGATGACGATATACCCACACCCTTCGAACCTCCCTCGATAAAGCAATAGTTGCGTTACAAAGCTCCAGTCGAACGTCCATTGATCATTTATCCGCGTGTGGCAAGGCGACTGGCTCAACTTCGGCCGACTTCCCTTGCTTTGGGCAGTCTCTCCACATCTGCCAATTCGTGTGTCCGCAGTGTCTGATACCTACTACGCATCGATGGATCCCGGGTGTCTGAACCGGAAATCCCACATCCCTGGCCATAACCAATGCTGATGGGCCCAAGATAACGGCTGTCGCTCTCAAAGCCTCCTTGCTTCCTAATGAAATTTTTTTCGTTCGGAAGAAATACCGAAAGCTGTTATTTTTCCCATCTTGGGAAGGTGCGTTGCACTCCAAACAAAAAACCGAGCCCTCTCAATGCCCTTCAAAAAGTAGTTAAAGGACGAGGCTAAATACCTTATTGGACATCGTTCTTGGAAGAACCCCCTCAAATTTGAGCAAGTTTGAACCGAAAGACGACCAGGAAATCCTTTAACTCGGCGACCCTCGAGAGCAAAAAACGATAACCTAGGACTGGCCAATGGCAGATCTTGAATGAGGCGTTTGATTAGGATGCGGCAGTCTACTTGGGGATCCATTATGAGGCCTGGAATGACAGCGTCCAGGCCTCTCGGGCATGAGGTCCTTTTGCTTGCTTCTACCCTTGAAGGTTGGGCGGTGAATACCTACCATTTAATACATAATCACTTCAAAAATCGACCGTTCGCCACATGAGCTATTTCAGCCAAGCTGCATTGATTTCGATGGCTCGGAATCATAGTAGAGAGACCCGTGTAGTATTGCCGCACCAAAAGGACTTTTGTAAGAATGTGGGTGAGGTGTATCTGCTATCGCTCGTATAGCCCTAACCAAGTTTCCCTTTCGCTCCGACTGTCCGGCCCCTATCTTAACCCACAAGGCAGAGGGGTTGAATCCTATCTGCATCCCGCCCTTTGAATGGATCCAATTACGGGATCCCGATCCTCGAGGAATACGGAGAGAAAAAAAAAGAGGGTTGGGGCCTTGACCTTTTGAGTTCCAAAGGGGTTTGTGTCACTTTGCTCCGCGTCCATGCGACATACGATCAGAGTGGCAGTTTCTCTGATTCGAATTGAATGCTGTTGCATGAATGATTCGAATTTGGGCTTTACATTCATAACTTGTACGTCTTCTTTTGTGCTTCGTACAATGTCGTGGGTTGCTACTGCAGTGCTACCGTATGCTTCGTTTTGTAGTCAGCTTGGAGCGCCCCCTTCGTCCACGGACCACGGAGTGAAAATTCGAGCGATTCGTCCGCGTACACTGTTGCTTTTGGGCGTCTCAAGTCAAAGATAACAGTCTCCACCTATCATGTCGCGTGCATTCCGGGGTACCACTGCTTATCGAAGATCATGCCAAGCCCCAACAAGACGACTTCAAAGGCGCCTATTTTATCGCAATGTCACCGGATTAGTCGGGATTCCCGTCGATATTCTACTCGCTCCTCCTGTTCTGTTATCAGCAACGGTTTCATTCTGTGCACTGCTGAACGTGAGCCAAAGATGCCCATTCTTTGGAATTTGAGAATTGCGATGTAAGTAACGCGTACGTTAATTATAGTCGTGTTTTGCGGTATATCTGCCGCTGTGGACCGTCGACGTTGCGACGACATCTACGATTGTTGAATTCCACCGGCCATCAACCATTTCTATTCGTGGCCGATGGGACAATCTGCTCGCCAGAACATTCAGGGTCTGAAAATAGCAGGTAGGAGGCTTGAGTCAACCATACTGGTACAGGGGTGCCAACTTCGGCATCTAAAAATAGAAAGAAACTCTCCACCTCCTTGATATTGGGTGGAGCGACAGCGGGATTGTGTTGAGGGGTGGAGTGGTAGATAGCCGAGCCCGAAAGGCTAGAACAATTGGGGATGGTAGAGGGGAAACAGCGCACACTGTGACCTTGCTACATAGAGCTACTAGAAGTTGCTCGAGTAGTCAGGAATAGGTGAAGATTAACTTACGAAGCCCCGAAGTTACGCTTACTGGCAATGATACTGGGCGATTCGACAAGGCTCGTCGAAGGCGGAGAATTCTTGACTTCCTCTTCCTTGAGACGTGAGGAGATTTATAGTTTGATACTCACGCATGGACAGTTGCTTTCCAGCCCTACAACGGCTAGAGCATTTTTTCGTATGTCACAAACGTCACAAGTTCGCCGCTCTCAGTGAAGTATAAGTGCATGTCACTTCGGGAGATCACTTGCTCAGAAATGAAAATGACGAAAGTCTTGGATGACAATGAGTGGTAATCGAAGGGCAGATACAGATGCTTACCCTCGAATGTGTCACATATTTTAGGCTTCGCGCTTCAAAGAGTTGCCGATGTCCAGCCGCTCTTCACATATCATACATGTCATACGTGTGATACTTGTGTGATGCGAAGGTGTGGCGCCTCCTGCTAGAATACCAAGACACCGTCAGTGTCTCTCTTCTAGTGCTACTGGATGATGATGACAGGGTGGCTCAGTGCCAACTGAGCAATCCGAGAGCTAGGGGTAGATGCTCCTCAGAATGGAAAAGAGGCTCCATGGGTATGTTTTGCTATTTGTCTCACGGTGCATTAGCTAGAGGGGATTACCAGATCCTAGGATGTGGATTATTCTTACCCTCTTTGGCGAGTTAGAAACCTAGGATGTCAGGCTGGATATCTGGGTTGCAAATGCCGAATATACATATTCATTATCTGCGACGGTCAGTGACAGACTGGCCTTCTCCTTTTCCGGTTCGAGTTGCAAGATCTTTTCGCAAGCTCACAATCTATTGATATTAATGCTTTTTTCTATGGACTTATAGCTTAAAAGTACACATGAGTAGCAGTGGATGTAGTTTGTTAAATAGAAAAAATATTATGCTCATCCGCTCTCTCCGACCGATTTGGACATGTCCGAGTCGGAAAAGGGCCTTCCTCTCCACTAGTACGGTGTGCGCTCTTCGAAAGCCAATAAACGACGTGCCCACTAGAGCACAGCCTGGAAGGTCCCGCAATTTCTCTGATGTATCAACTGTTGTATTAAGGCCCGCTTATTCGAACCCTCCAGCTGGATCAGTGCCGACAGGATGGATTTGGTTCTGATGCGGCGCGTACAATCCTGATTCCTAGATCCCTCTCATGCGACTAATAACCACTGTCGGACGATAATCTCGATTCTCTGCATCTGTAGAGCAGTACTAGCTTGAGTCCATCCTAGAATCCCCCAAAGTCAGTTGGGGCTGAATCCAATCTGTCGCAGGGGCGAAGCTCTTTAGATAGAATCCATCGAGAAGGTAAAGCGATAAGAGAGCTACTTTGTTGTTCTGTACAAATGGGGCACATCCTTATCACGCCTGTAAATAGAACAGAACGAAGGAAGGTGATTCCGCTCAATTCAAAGCTAGAACTGCTGGCCCTCGATTGGTTCTAGTCATGGTACAAATGAGGCCTGGATAGAGATAAAGCAATAATCCCGCAGCAGATTTTGCTCACCCTGGATACACAGATATCAAAGACGACTGTGCCTACCAGTTGCCACTTAATCCGAGTCAATTACTCGGATGACGCTCGTATTGGAGAACAGAGTTTCGTTGTAACGTGGCGTGAGAGGAGAAAAGGACAAGCGGTCGGTCGTGTGAATCCAACATTTGCTGTAGTATTGCTGTAAGGCAATTAATGTTCGCATGGTCCTCACCAGCACTACTGAAGGACACTGGTAAGGAACGTTTTTTCATGAAACGGTAGTGACTCTAATCAACTTCACACATATCATAGGTCGGTACCTGAGGATGCTAGGCCATACCAAGTGACAGAGTTAGCTATGTATAGGGAGCTGACATAGCTCAAGCATACACTTTGCGTGATTTTGGAAGACTTTTATACAACCTGACCGTCGCCGAGGATCCTTCAAAATCGAAGCATCAGAATGAAGAGAACCCAGGATCAATGGGAAGTGCAACACCAGGGGTTAAAATACCGAAGATCAGTCATTGCTTTCGGTGAACGGACTAAGCCCAGAAGTGCAAAAGGATATTGGCACTCTGTCAACTGAAACAATGCCCTTGAGGGAAAGAACGATGGCTATTTTGGTTCGGTGATCGAGCGCTTTAAATAGACGCAAAGCGAAGATAACCAAATGGACTGGAAGTCTAATAATACTAGAGTTCCCGGCCACGAGAGGTTAACCGACCAGCATCGGCTTCTCTATAAGGCGAGGAACTCGGCCCTAATCGTCCCACTTTGTCCCTGCGCTCTTGCGATGGCCATCAGTGTTCCAGTCATCATCTTCTGGTATACTGGCTGACTTCCTGCTTCTACGATCAACGAAGACTCGTAGCAATAGGCGGACTCGACAACTTTCGTTTGTCAACACAGTGGATCTTCAAAACTCGCCAGTGGCTCTAGATACTGCCCATGGACTTCCGGCCTCGTAGAAGTCCATGGCATAGAGTCCAATAGTTCCTTTGACATCTTTCTTCTTCGTCCTTATTTCGGTCCAACTAGGTCTGCTGCCAACAGCGACAGCAGTTTCGTACGGGCTAAGCAAAGGTCTGTCAAACGCATAGCCCCAATCAATAGACAGACGAGGACAGGAAGTCTGTATGAAGGTAGCGATGTGAGGGTTGAACAAGGCGAGTTTGGCAGGGGAGAGCTCTGAAAGGAGGATTTCCACGTGGGGAATGCTGATGTTGGATGCTTCCAGTTGCCGTGTTATAGCCTATCATATCAACGAGCTCGGCTGATACGCGAGAGGAGATGCACGGCGGAACATACCTCTAACTGCTTCAAATTCCCTTGCCTACCCAAGGTCCCTAGGATTACACCCCAGACTGGGGTTTCGTTCAGGGATGTATCATCTGATGAGAATGCTTGAATGCTCCGCCGAGCACTTTGTACGGCTTCGTCTCGAATCTTTTGCATTTGATCATGGTCATAGCGCTCCCGCGTTAACTTTTTAGAGTAAGGATCGTAGCGGAACGCCGGTACGGTCGGATTAGCGATCATGATTGATTCAAGATGGAAGCGTCCGTCTCCCAAGTAACTACAATGGCGTGGAGTTAGTGTACGACCATAATTGGATTAGAGAGACGTACATAAGAGCGTCGACATCATCCAACCGCGGAGCAGTACACCCCAAAATTTCACCGGGTGATAGTGGCTTGGATCTCGGGATGATAGCGTCATACTTTCCCGTCCAAAGTTGACGTTTGAGTTGGGAGGTGCTGCTTTCGCTTTCCCCAGGAACCTCTGATATGAGATCTTCCTTCAGCCCCTGTAGTGCTGCCACAAATTGGATAGTGGATACGAGTGCAAGTTTCGTAGGTAGTCGCGTCGTCAATTGACCATCATTGGCTTCCACAGAGTTAGAAGAATGCTCTAAGAGTAGTTGTTTGGTTGGACCAATCTCAGTGCCTGCAGCTATCTGGCTTCTTTCCTCTTCGGCGTCGAGTAGCGATTCATGGAAGGTCTGACGATCGTCCGGGAAGTTCGATCGAATCGTTTCTGCCAGGTGCACAGAATCGATGCCTATTTCCACAAAGACATAGAGAGTTTTAATGGAGGTTACGTCCATGGGGACTGCAAACATGGTCGGGATTAGATTAAAAACAAGTCAGGCAGGATTCGACGCACCCAAACAGCTATGTCCATAGTGGACGAGCATGTCACAGCCTAAGGCGACGGCGGTATAATCGTCAATACAGCATGCTCCATATGTGACGTCTCCCATTATTACCGCCAAAGCATCGGTGAAGCTGCATAACCCCCGCTCAATGCGATTACAAAGCTGCAATGATATGTTACGCACCGCTCAATGATATCCGCGATTGTGCAAGCGAACATCTGGAGCCCTTCTGGCATTTGCAACGCTACCATTGTCGCTTTATGCTTGCGGATGTGGTGTATCGTCTTGTGTATTTCAAAGGAATAGTGGGAAGGAAGAGTTTTGATTGCCGCATTGAGCTGGTCGTTTTGAAGGATTTCTGGAGGGATTTGGTTGCTTAATACAGGTCTTGCGCCTGATTTTGAGGGTTTTGAAGATTTTGTTCCGATAAATCGTTTCTTGGGCTTCGCAACACTGGAGGGGGCCTTGGTATTCGCAATTTCAGGGGCAGACATGATGGACTGAAGACTAAAAGAATCGAGGATTGAGTTATCATATTTGATTGCGGATGTATTAGCGCAACTTTCCCACATTCCCATTATGACCCTACCCCGACACATGGAATCGCGTCACTCTCCCGGTCATTCCACTATAGCGTCCCTCCCATATGTCCGCCCAGTAATTCGCCGTCCAACTCAACACAGATACAACTAATTTCTGCTACTTGCAATGCTCCAACAGCTAGAGGGTGGTGGCCGATGTGCCATCAGGGGGAACTGTGGAAAGACCAGCATGTTTGGGAAGGATTTGCCATGTCCCGACGACGGTCCTCCTGCAGAGGTATGAAATAAGTGCTACTGTGAGGAATATTATTCTAAAAATTCAGTTAGCCGGAAAGTCAGAAAGACCGTGATTTGCTCGCTGAGGTTTGCGGCGCAGAGTTCGCGTCAGGTCCAGTGTGCTGTACTTCGGAGCAAGTCCAGACGTTACGCGACAACTTCAACCGCGTAGAACCCATAATATCAGCTTGCCCAGCGTGCAGGAACAACTTTCGTACGTTCTTCTGCACGTTTACGTGCTCACCGCAACAGGCGACCTTTCTGAATGTCACCGCGACCCAGATCGCGCCGTACGGTGTCGAGGGAAAGGAAGCTGTTAAATCCGTCGACTTCTTCGTTTCCAAAGAGTATGGAGAAGCATTTTACAACAGTTGTGCCAATGTCCAGCTTGGTGCGGCCAACAGCTATGCGATGGACGCCATAGGTGGAGGAGCAAAGGAATACACGGGTTTCTTCAAGTTCTTGGGTGATAAAAAGGATGAAGGCAGTCCTTTCCAGATTAACTTCCCTTTGTCGGCCCCACCAGAACTTACGCCTCTCAACCGCACCGCTCACAACTGTGCTGACAATGATATATTCAGCCGGTGTGCCTGCGTTGATTGCCCCGACGTGTGCCCGGCTCTTCCTCCTGTGCCATCCCCGTCAGACGGCTCTACATGCAATGTCGGAGCTCTTTCCTGCCTTTCGTTCATCCTTATTCTTGCGTATGCCTTTGCTGTGCTAGGCTTCATCGCGGGCTATGTAATTGAAGCTGCCATCCGACGTAAACGGGAACAAGCTTACGAACGGGTGGCCTTGTCAGTCGATTCGGCTTCCCCTCGAACGCATGCCAGGAATCTCGTCGGTGCTGGCTCACTATCCCAATATTTGGATGAAGACTCACTGGGTGCCCAGTCTGAGTCACGACATCTTGGTAGAGGTGCCTCGCTCCTGGATCCAGTGGAAACCATGCAACCACGACATTACCCGTTGAACGCCTTCCTTCGACGCTTCTTCTACCATCTAGGCTTGTGGGCAGCTTCGTCTCCATACCTAACATTTGCCGTCGTATTCACCGTTGTCGCCGTCCTGAACGTCGGCTGGCAGAACTTCCAAGTGGAAACAGACCCTGTTCGATTATGGGTGGCACCAACCTCAGAAAGTAAACTGCAGAAGGAAATATTTGACAAAAACTTCGGTCCCTTCTATCGAACGGAACAGATGTTCATCACGTCTCGGAATACCAAGGTTAAATCGAATGCGACGATGACGACATCGATTACCATAGGAGAGAAAACTCCCGTGTTGTCCTGGGATCATCTCTCCTACTGGAACAAAGTCGAAGGGGAAATCCGAGCACTTACATCGCCAAATGGCTACCAGCTACAGGACGTTTGCTTCAAGCCCGCAGGGCCCGAAGGTGCTTGCGTTGTACAATCCGCCCTCGCTTGGTTCGAAGGAGATTTGGATGGCAAGTACGATTCTACAACCTGGGAAGAGCGGCTACTAGAATGCGCCCATAAGCCAATGTCATGTCTGCCCGATTTTCAACAACCTCTTGGACCTAATTACGTCCTGGGCGGAGTACCGACAACCGATTCAGGCAAACCAGATTATGCAAGGGCCGAAGCCATGGTGGTGACTTACGTTGTTTCCGACTCTTTGAACCCCGAGACTCAGCAAATAGCGATGGAATGGGAAGAGACTCTCCGTGCCTACCTGCTCAATTTGAACGAGGAACTTCCCACGGTACCTAATATCACGCTTGAAATCGCTTTCTCCACGGGGGTTTCGCTGGAGGAAGAAATCAATAAAAGCACCAATACGGATGTCAAGATCGTTGTGCTCTCTTACTTGGCTATGTTTCTCTATATCTCCCTTACCCTCGGAAACGGTGCGGCCGGAAGGGAAGATGAAGGATTCTTCTCCTCTATCTGGTATTGGATTGTTAATTTCCCTCGACTTTTCACTCGCTCGAGGTCGTCAGCATTGTCAGTCGACTCTCACGATCCACCCCGCTGGCTTCCTCGCCTTCCCCGTTCGCTTTTCATCAATTCGAAAATTACACTTGGATTGTTCGGCATAATACTCGTCATTCTTTCTGTCTCGACTTCGGTTGGATTCTTCTCTTTCATTGGAGTCAAGGTGACGCTAATCATCGCTGAAGTCATTCCTTTCCTGGTTCTTGCTGTCGGCGTTGATAACGTCTTCCTTCTTGTCAGTGAACTAGATCGACAGAACCTATTACATGGACCCAACGCCGCCTTTTCAGGATCCCAATCAGGGGGGCTCATGTCGCCGACACAATCTCGCAATCATTTTGACTATCCGTCAGAGGACGTCGATGCTGCTTCAATGCCTTTGCACTTGCCGGCTGAAGAGCGGGTTGCCCGGACGCTGGCGAAAATGGGACCATCGATCCTACTCAGCACTATAACAGAGACCACTGCGTTTGCGCTAGGTGCCCTAGTTCCTATGCCTGCCGTCCGAAATTTTGCGTTGTATGCAGCCGGAAGTGTATTCCTCAATGCTGCTCTCCAGGTGACAGTGTTCATTAGTGCTCTCACGCTAGATTTACGGCGAGTGGAGGTCAGTTTCCGTTTGTATTTGGACTGTTGGAATATTCGACTGATAGCGTTCTTAGTCCAACCGTATCGACTGCTTCCCTTGCGTGAAGCTGTCGCCCCACATCGCACTGCGAGACTCTCCTCCCGCCTTCGGTGGCCTTGGAACCATTGCAAAAATTTTCCGCCGTCACTACGCCCCATTCTTGCTAAGGCCAGCTGTCAAAGCTGGCGTCTTGATCGTCTTTACGGGGGTGTTTGTTGCCTCCGTTATCTCCATGCAACATATCCAACTTGGCCTAGGTGAGTCCCCAACCAACGTTCTAAAATCTATCAAACTCAAGAGTCTTTGTTAGACCAGCGTTTGGCGCTGCCATCGAACTCATACCTCGTCAATTACTTCGACAGCCTCGACGCGTACCTAGACATTGGCCCTCCTGTCTACTTCGTCACCACTGACCTTGAGCCTGCCAAATTGCCAGGACAAAAATCCCTGTGTGGCCGATTCACCACTTGCGACGATGCTTCTCTGGCAAATCGTCTTGAAGGAGAAAGGAAACGTCCCGAATCCTCCTTTATCTCGCAGCCCACCGCTTCCTGGATTGACGACTTCCTCGGGTGGCTGGATCCGGCCAAGGACGAGTGTTGTCGCGTCAAGAAGCGCAATCCGGAAGAATTTTGTGGACCAGACGCCCGAGGTAGACTTTGCCGCCCTTGCTTCGAAGGCCGACAACCTCCTTGGAATATAACGATGGCTGGGTTCCCAGAAGATGAAGAATTTATGAGATATCTCAGGCAGTGGCTTATTTCACCCACAACCCAAGTTTGCCCCTTGGCAGGCAAAGCTTCATTTGGGACGGCGCTTTCTCTTGATGAAGAACAGAATCATGTCGTGGCATCCCACTTTAGGACCTTCCACTCGCCTTTGAAGAGTCAGGACGATTTTATCAACGCATTTGCAGCAGCACACAGGATTGCGGACGAGATTTCGGAAAACATTGGAGCGAAAGTCTTCCCTTACTCCTTGTTCTACGTCTTCTTTGATCAGTACGCACACATCGTCGCTATTACTCAGGAAGTCCTTGGACTTGGGCTGGCCTCAGTGCTGCTGGTGACCGCTGTGCTGCTTGGGTCGTGGAGAGCAGGCTCAATCGTAACGGGAGTCGTTGCGTTGACAGTCGTAGCTGTGATGGGTGTTATGCCACTCTGGGGCATCAGTCTGAACGCAATCAGCTTAGTGAATCTGGTAATTTGCTTGGGTATTGCCGTTGAGTTTTGTGCGCACGTTGCCAGGGCATTCATGAGTGTCGGCTCCGGTCTTCCGCTTGATCATCTTTCTGGACAGAAGGAACGAGATGAGAGGATGTGGACGGCGCTAGTTGACGTTGGACCTGCGGTGAGTGCAGAACATCTGGTTTCTGAATAGTTACTTATGACTTTTGTTCAGGTTTTATCCGGTATCACCTTCACCAAGCTCATCGGAATGTCTGTCCTTGCATTGACTCGATCTAAACTGTTAGAAGTAAATACTGCGTCTCTCTCTTCAAAGTCAGCTACTGATCATTCTCCAAGATATATTATTTCCGGATGTGGCTCACTCTCATTATATCTGGTGCTCTGCACGGCCTGGTGCTACTTCCAGTCGTTTTGAGCATCGCCGGAGGACCAGGCTTCCCGGTGCAAGAAGCCGACGAAGAATGGATGTCAAATGCAATTCGGAACGATTACGAGTACGTGGTCCCCAGAGCTATTCTCAAAACTTTATACTGATACAAACTTAGGCCATTCTTAGCGGACGACGAGTCGATCTCCAGCGACTAATCGTACTAGAGGGAGGACTGGCATGCATTTTGGATACCACAACATTAGTTACACATGTACAGCTATACCTAATGTTGATTTTGATCGGGTAACGGATCTATCCTGGCTGAGGATAGTCTGGGAGGAAACAAGGGGGTAGAAGAAGATGAAGCAGGAGGAATAAAGAGTACAAGAGAACTACATCTGGTGTCCTTTAAGTAGGCCGCGGGGATCGTGAACGGCTATCTCTGATGTCGTCTCGGCTGGAACTCCTAGATGATCTCCTTCCTCTGCTGACGGAGCGCGTTCGACTACGGCTGCGGCCATAAGAAGAATAGGACCTCGAGCGCGAACGAGAGCGGGAGTAAGACCTAGTACGTGACCTGCTAGAACGCACAGAGTAGCTCCTGGACCTGGATCGTGTGCGAGACCTGGATCGTCGACCACGCCCGTAGCCTCCGCGGGTATAGCTTGGAGAGCGCCTGCGAGGGATAGGGGGTCTGTCGTAGCCTCCACGTCGGATGGGAGAGCGAGAACGCGACCGGTTGGCATTTGGGCGGTAGAAGTCCCGTCCAGGAGGACCGCCTCGACGTCCGTAGCCTCCTCTTCCTCGATATGAGTCTCGACCGCCACCATATCCCCCACCTCTTCTGTAGGCTGGTGATTGAGACTGCGTACGGGAGGGTGTGCGAGATGGAGAGCGAGACCGGCTAAGGGACCGGGAGAGAGAGCGAGAGAAGGAGCGAGCGCGGCCATTGCGAGCTCCGCGTCGTGGAGGTGGCGACCTTGAGCGAGTTCGAATTGGCAGGTCTGAGAGTTCGACTTTAAGAGTTGCACCGTCGAGCTGGCCGCCGTCCATGTGCGAAGCTGCCTTGTGGGCCGATGGCGCGTCTGCGAATTCTAGTGCCGCCTTGCCTCGATTTTGGCCAGCTAAAGATAATAGAAATGTCAGTTTTCATAGCTCGTATGCAGTATGCAAAACCAAAATTTATACATTTTCCGAAGAGGGGTAGGTCGATTTTGGCAATCTCGCCATAGAAGCCAAAGACGATGCGCAGGTGGGCTTCAACAACGTTGCGGGTCAGGTTGGTGACGATAATGACCTTGGCGTCTGGTTTATCGACTACCAGTCGGGAGTCAACTTCCATGTCGACGTCGCGGCCAGCTGGCGACGCTGAACGGTCTCGGGACATTTTTTGATGGTGGAGGTATGGATGAGAGTTGTTGAGAGGCGCCCAAGCGCTGCAACGCACCTGTCACACGCTTCCAGGTCTTTGGTTCCCCTTGCAAGCATTACTCAACATGCTTCGCATTAAAGCCACGATATAATTAATCACTCTGCCTGCACGTCGGCGGCTTATTCAAACTCATGGTGCTCACGCTGAGAACATGGCGCTGGTATCCGAGGCTCCGGAAAGGCAAGGAATGTAATTAGGGATGCTCTAGATGAATTGCTTCCTATACTCTTCAAGTGTATGATACTGCATCGGCCGGAATGTATGCAGTGCGGCCCTCAAGGGGAGCTCTGCGGCGCGTGGTTTTGGGGCTCAGTTTAGGTCCCAAAATCTAGGAAATTACTCTTCCTGGACATAGCGGTGGCGGATGTCCTTCCATTGTTTCTGGAGGAGGGATGCGGCGTGAGTTGATAATCATTGACAGAGAGGAGCTCCTCAACGTACGCCCTTGTTCCAGTAGTCGAAGAACTTGGAGACACCGGTGTCGAAGCCAATTCCGAAGGCGAAGGCACCGACGAAGATGGTCGTGACGAAAACACCTGGAGAGTAGTATACGGTCAATGGTTGGGTTCGTGTTGGGCAAGCGAAAGCGTACTGTTTCGCCTGTAAATGCTGTTGTAGAGGATGTTACCGAGCTATGAAGTCCATGAGCATTCTCCGCCAAGATAGCTAGGAAACTGTACAACTTACGGCCATTTTATTGAGAGGAAGCTGTAACTTGGAAAGGGAGAAGTCGGACGGGAGCGGAGTTGCAAAGCGCGAAATTGATTTTTCTCACACAAAGACCGATTTCTGTCTGCTAGCCACCATGTTCACCCCTGCTTTACGCGCCTGTTCCCGACCAACCTCCACCTTCCTCGCTGCCCCAAGACCTTGGGCGACCCAGTCGCGAAACTATGCCGCCGCACCCGTAGTCGGCGACATCATCCACAACCTCACAAACCCAGGTCCACCTCAGCCAGGTTCCAGCGCATATCCCCCACCAAGCAGGTCCACCACCCCTGATATTACCAAAGTAAAAGCAACGCGCCTGCGCTTACATTGCCACTCAAGTCCGAATAATACCATTGCGACCCTTACAAAGGAGGATGGCTCAACTATTGCTTGGTTCTCCGGTGGTTCCTGTGGGTTCAGGAAAGGAAACCGTGCGACTTACGAAGCTGGCTACCAATGCGCTGTGCGTTCGTTTAAGAAAATCGAGGATATCCATAAGGCAGAAGGTCCTGTGATCGTCGACCTATTCTTCAAAGGATTTGGTCAAGGACGCGACGCGTTGAAGGGGGCGTTGCTGGCTACAGAAGGAGCGGAAATCCGGCATCTTATTGCGACAGTCACAGATAGAACACCAATCAAGATTGGTGGTACTCGGGCAAAGAAGACGGCCCGACTATAGTGCGTTGCGTTGTTATATTGCTAAAACGTCGCTCTGACCCCTTCGAAACTAGGCCTTTTTGCTACCTCTATTTATATGTTGCAAAAGTACCTTCGAATGGATAATTGCCCCATACCCTTGATCGCGGACAATTCTGGTATGATCATCGATTTAAGCCTCTAGTTATATATAATATAGATCCTCTAGCTCCATTGCCCATGGTGCTCCGCACCTTCTACAGATTCCCGTTGGCCAAATCAAAATGGGGGTCCTTCGCATATTCTTGATACGCTGGTCGCTGCAAGCAGTTTAATGCAACTCGCTTGTCGAATTCGATGTCGTCAATTAATGCCTCTGTTGCCAATCCGATGAGCTTGATTTCACGAAGACATTGGTTATACGTACCCCGAGAAGTGTAATCCAATTCTGGACGAATGTATCCAAGAACAATCGCTTTCATATTATAGCCGTAAAAGTCAGAATCGAAATGGTGCATAACGTGTATTTCCTGGGAATATTAAGCGCCAGCACATTGTCGATAGTAAACCCAGGGCGTACTGCAGTCAAGCGCTCGTTCTTGTAGAACGGATTCCAACCCAAACTCATAACCATGGGTAAAACCTTGATATCGGACCGTCGTAGGTCTGTCGGATGATCTTTTGGCGGAATAACCTGAGCAAAGCCATAATAAACCCCAGTCTTTGCAACGCTTGCAATAGATGCGATAGATTCGTCGGGTAGATTGGCTGACATTCCCTATCAGCCAGACAATAACCAAAAGTATGAGAGCTACGAACCTGTTGGACACCCTAGATCCTTTCCTCCTCTCCCAAAACCTTTCTGCACTTCACCCTCCAGGTGTATGGGGAACGGTGCTTCGGGTGCTTCAGGACCGACAAGTTCTGGGCGCCCCGCACGAAACTCCTCTGTCTGTAATTTCGCTGCAGGCCGCGAGTCTTTCTGAGCATCTTCTAAGGCTGTCGGTGCCATAACCCACTATAGAATCGATAAGTTCTGGTTAGAAGGATGGCAGGATATTGTCTAAGGATAAGTGGTCAATGAAGTAGGTGTAAGAAAACCGGGTTTCGAGGACTCTATTATAGAAAGAAATCTCATGGTTGGCTAGTTCCTTGCCGATCCGGATTATGAATTGGTTAGCATTGATGGTTGATGCGTGTTCTGGTTGTGGCTCAGACTGTGACCTTCAGTGACCTTCAGTGCTTCTTATGTACCAACAGCAACGCCCATCTGAAGGTGTGGCGGCTCCCTCATATCCTGCTGCGGGATATCCAGGCGTAGCGCCTACAACCGTTTATCCAGCCAGCTATACCGCAGCGGCACCGCCAGGACCGGGACCCCTTCCGTTTCTTCAATTTCCACAAGCTACCGCGACCCCTGGACCTCAATCACCCACCAAACCGGTACAGGGTGCCCCTTTGCCCCCTGCAGAGCCTACTGTTACGCCGAGGATTGCGGAAGCTGCGATACGAAAGCTCGTCACCGTCGAGTTGAAGCAAGCAGGGTTCGAGAAGGGGGAACCAACGGCTGTTCGAAGGTTGGAGTACGAAGTTCACGCCTGTAAGTCTTTCTACCTCGTTTGAAGTGCCACAATACTGAGTCACATATACCAGTCGTCCAGCAATTGTATCAACGAGCGCACGAATATGCCAATCTTGCCAACCGTGCAGGAGCTATCGCGTCAGACTTGCTCGGTGCCTGCGACGAGTTTGACATCCCTGTCGATGAACTACACAAAGTTGCCAAGAAATCTAAGAAACGGAAACGCAGTATGTCATTCGCTACTCTATTAGCTGACTTAAGTACCAATATCCGACTACAGAAATAGGCGATATCAAATTGGGCACAACGCTCATTGTTCCCCATTCCCGTTCTCCTTCCCCTGAACTCCTTCCTTCTGACGATGAAGGATCTACTGATGTCGTGCCAGCTACCTTGCGCGCGCTGCCATCTTACTTCCCCAGTCTCCCGCCGAAACACACCTATATGAAGACACCGGTGAGTCCAGTCCACAATGGTGCCAATCCATTTCATTGACAAGCGTATCTCCAGGCTTCCCCGCCCAAGAAAGCGGCGTTGCCCTCACTTGAAAAGAAATTGAAGACGGCCAGCTTGGTGCAAAAGTCGTTACAAAATCTGCTGACTGCCACCGAAGACAGCACCAACAATGAAGATGCAGAGCTGCTAGGCCACATTGTCAATTGGGAGACGGGGCTCCATCCAAGGAAGAGATGGAAAGTAAGGAAGTAGACTGGTTATATGTTTTGGTATTAGTTGACTTGTGTACGATTATATGACGATATATTGGGATCCTTCACTCGTAATGATATGATGGGTATAAAAAGGATTGGCAAATCCCAGGGAACATTTACCGTTGTTGCTTTCTAACCGGCCTAGGTTTAGGGCGAGGTTTGCCTGTAAACGGAGCAGAACTTGGGACGTGAACTTCGTTGACGTTTTCGGAAGGAGGTTCTGTGTCTGGACCCGTTCTGCGCTTCTTGCCTACTTGCTGTTCTTCAATACTCGGAAGCAGGACTTCATTAGACCTTTTCGCAGCGGAACGTGTCTGACGGGCAGTAGGTTGAGCAGAAGTGACTATCGAGCTTGGAGGTGGCTGTAAGGTCGGTTGGACCAGTACTTCCACGCTCCGAGTTTGCAGGTGGATAGCAGAAGGAATTGGTTCAGTAGTCAAAGGAACATGGGCGTCGTTTGATTGAGATGCGAGGGTAGGTAGATCATCGCCTCCAGTGGTTCCGGCGACTGTCGAGGACTCTGGAGGTCCATGAATCTGGGTAGATGATGGCAATGGAGATTCATATGTAGTGCTGGGTACAGATGCGTCAGGTGCAGGGGCTGGGGATTTTTTCGACAATTTGTTGAACCGTATTCGGCACTGAGTAAAATTGCATAAGACCAAACATTTGCCACAAAAGAAGTAAACCTCTTACGCTGGGACCTGTCTTCCCATTTCCAATCTGCACACTAATTGCTCTCCACTGTTTCCCCATTGCGCTGACAAGTTCCAGCAACCGCGAGTCTTCTTGATCTGACCACATGTTTTTCTCAGCTGTGGTATTAAGCACTTCATTCCAGCGCTCGTTGCATTGATCGTTCGTCCGACCGGGTATGAACTCCGCTACCTTTAACCATGAAGATCCTAGAGCCGCGACAGCTTTCTTCAATCGTTCGTCTTCTTGAGGCGTCCACGCCCCTCGTTTGATGGCGGGATCGATTGATTTTTGGTACCGGTTTTGGCATTGAGTTTGAGTTGCGTGTGGGGATACGTGCCTTGCGACTGAGCCTGGTGCGTCAAAAGGGAGGTCATTGAAAGAAACGATAGGGAAACGTACCTGACATCCAATTGTTGATGCCGTATATTGCGACACCTTCCTGAAGCTTCCTGTCTGAGTTCACGTCCCACCTGTGGCCCTGGCGAGGAACTGCTCTCGTCATGACATCCAGAGGTGTTCGGTTTCTCTAATTTATAGCAGTGAAAGGGGTCAGGAGTCTGATCTACGGTCACTATACTGTCACGCTCACCCCAAGCTCTTTGGCAATGTCAACCCAGTTCAATTGACCCTTGGGATTTTTTTCCCGAGCTGAGGTAACTAAACTTTCGAGACGTCTGATTTCTCCCGACGTCCATTCTCCACGGTTAATCGAAGGATGTTGCTCGCCTATCCATTTGATGCGACATTCTTCGGCGGTAAAATCGACACTTGACATGTCAGACACCTAGGGACATTAGTAGGCTACCCTGAATGAACTAGAGGGAGAAGTAACCTTTTCAGCAACAGTATTCCAGTCTACTCCTTCGACATTCGACTCGAGATCGACTGGTATGACATTCCTGGAAGAGGCTTATAGGATTGTTTCTGGTTGGCCAGGAAAGTGCTTACCCAGTTTGCCGTCGAATTGCTTGAATGCGACGGTTCTCATCCGTTACTGCTAACTTCAAGGCCTCCAACTCCTTTGGATTCACTACCAATAAGTTAATGGGCAGTCCTGGCTGGCAGATATTCAAGCTTACTAGAATGAGGTGTAATCCGTAATGCATACTCATTTCGCCTAACAGAGTCTACGTGGAGTGGCGATTCCTGAGAGCTTGGTATTAGCATTATATCGACTTCAACAAATGTGACAACGTACGCTGTCCAAGTACTCCTTGGGACGAAGAAATCCAGTTGGTTTGGAAGCCCCTGGTATTTGGACCTCGTCTTCAGGATCGTCATCCGTCTCCTTACTTTCCAGTTGTTTCTGTAGTTGGCTCAACTGACAGCCACACCACTGACGACAGTCCACTAACCAGAAGTAATTCCGATTCGAGAATCTCTGCCTCTAGTTCCCCAGCTCGTTGGCTAAGAGATTGCTGGAGCCTTTGGTTGGCAATGAGAGCACGTTGAGCACGACTCTTTACTGTTGATTGCGACTCCGACGGCAACATAGAAGGACTAGCCATTGTAGCGTTTCGGTGATATCCATACTAATGGATGCGGCGAGGCCAGGTCACGGACATCGTTCAATGCCGTCGTCGAGGTCAAGTTTAAATAACGCGTGAGTCGTTCCGTGATGGCATCGAGGCTCATCGAGGCCGTGCGAAATTGATGGGCTTCCCCCGAACTTCGGGGCTGAATTTCGCTCATAGTGACGGTCATCTGCGCTGGAGTCAGCGCTCCGTTCTTTCGTCCCCTGAACATGGCAAACGCCTCCGCAAAGAGAATTGGCATGTAGAATTACCCCATCTAACTCGCTCTGGTCGCTCATCAATTAAATACAGCAAATCAAAACGAAGCAGCTGTGAAGCAGCTCAGGCTTGGCCTTTTCCTGCCTACCTTAATTTCGTTGGTCTTGCGCCTGTTGTTCAGAAGAAACTCTGTACCTCCTTCAAAGGGTTCCATCATCATCTATGTCTTGACCTACTTCCCGGCCTTCTTTCTCTCCAACTATCTGATCAAAATTGGCTCAACGCGACGTGATTCGGCTACTGGAGCACTGATATCTTACGGCGAAGACTTGAACCAGAGTGGGGTGACGGAATGGTGTTTCGATATCCTATATATCACTTGTCAGTACCATCCTTCCCTCTGTATCAGTATGCGACCTATGACGCGTTGAGAAGATGCTTGCCAGGTTGGTAGCGGCGCTTTTGGAGAATGGTTTTGGTGGTTGTATACGGTCGTACGTTGTGATGTCATTTCGGCATTACGGGACCTTGATTTGAACCAATCGTTTTTAGATTCCTCTATACGCGGTTTTCAAGCTATGGACCTCCGTGATATCCCCTATGGTTCTCGGTAGAGGGTCGTCAACTCCTCCACCGGAAGAGACGGCTGCACCAGAGGGTACAAGCAAGAGACAGGAGAAACTTCGAAAGCGTCAAGAGCGTGGTGACCCCAGGGTCAAGATGCAAGCTCGGAAGTGACGCTTGTTCCTTCGCTGTTCTGTATCTAGGATTGGTGATATTGTACAACATTTATCTATTGGTGCAATGAATGCAAGCTTGCCATTTGATATAGGCTCTCTACCCTTCAAATGCAGGTGACCCACCCCACGTGCAGCCAGCCCAGGGCGTGACTACAACGCGCTATCGCGTTCCCCGTCATTTGCCCCTTTCCTTTTGACGATATATCCATTACTGACTGAACGACTTTGCTCGCCGTGCTTACCCAGATTGTCGTACGGCATCCGCTTAATCATATGCCCAGGCTTTCAAACTCATTAAGTTGCAGGATACACGGAATGGATCTACCGTGCTTTGGAGACGCGACACCCGAGGTTAGTGCCATTTATGCGCATATATGCGCTTCCCAGTTCCTATTTACGCGCATATACCCAGTCTTCACCCGAGAATTTTCCCTCAAATGAAAAATTAACGAGGTTCCCAAATGAAGTTAGTACCCTCTGCCCAAAACATGATAATATGGCTGATGACAGGCTATACCTATCTTAGGTTGATCCTTCTTCCTTCTTCCAAAGTTCTTGCTCTCAGGACTTGGAAGAAAAAGAAACAGACGTTCCATTGGTCTCGCTCTCTGACGATGTCAAGGACTATATTGGAGCTATTACCGCTTCTTCAGAGTCTTATCTCCACCCCGACCTCACGGACATGGATATGAACGCCTTCTTAATTAATGATTACCGGACAGAATCCGAAGCCTCAGTCTACAAGCCTTCGGAATTAAGTGAAGTTCAACCAAAAAACCATGATCAAGTTGTAAGGTTCTTTAGTCCCGTCTGTCATTGAAGCTGAGTGATGCTCGCAGGCCGATGGAGAAGCCCTTGGAGAGGTCGAAGATACTGCGGAAGAGAGTTGCCATCACGCACAGACAGAAGACATCCCGCCTATTCCACAGGCCAGCCATCCCGGGCTTGAAGTTGGTAATAGACTAGATCCTGAGAGTGAACTCGGAAGTGAAGGTGACTTCGTATCTTATCAAGTTGCAAGCAAAGTAAGGGCAGCCAAGTTCAATTATCCTTTCACGATATAACATTCTTCCTCTAGCCTGACATGCACTACTATGACATTCTCGCCGGTTCCAAAGATGTCGAGTATGGCAGTCAAGGCACCCCGTTTCCCGGGGAAGACAGCCTGGATGATGATTCTCATCCATACGGCGACCGTGGGTCATACCAGCCCATCGAGGACTCTGGAGTAAGTTAACTGGATGAAAGCGTATCCTTTCATACGTTAATTTCTCTTTGGCATTAGCCCGAGATGAAGGAAGGTATTATGGGCCCTGGGTACGACGTCTATCAGAATATCCCAGGACGGGATGCAGAGGGTGACGAGGCTGGAGACGGTAGGGAGCCTTGTATTGCTATTTGCAAGTTTATATTTAGCTCTTCGACAGAACGGCCATGGACCATGGACTACGGAGATCTCGACATGTCTAGCTCTCCTCCGACATCGAGTCCTCCTGCCATTTTTACTTCCTCTTCTGACTCTTCGCCTGTCTGGCCACCAGAATACAGCTCGTCTCCCCCCGTTGATCAAGGCGGATGCCCGGTGTTGGTATTACCTCCCCCACTACTAAATCTATCTATGGCTCGTATTGAAAGGGTGAATGACAAGAGCCGGGTAGCTGGGCTCTCTTTCACTACACCAGCTGCGACGATCCTTGGTGCATGCCATGAACACATTAACGAAATACATGGTTCATTCATCGAGGAACAAGGACACCGCGAACGTGACTTGCGATTTGATGCCAATAAGAAAGTAAGCAACGCCGACAATGAGGTATCTGTCCTGTCGACACGCGAGGTAGACGGCCCACCCCAAGGGCACAACTATGACACCAAAGAAGACATTAACGGCGTGCCAATCATACTAGACGAACCAAGTGAAACAGAAACCAAGTTCGTTTCACATGCGCATGACGACAAATCGACAACCACGGAAGTAAGTTCTTCAAACAGTCGTTACGTCGCGGTAATTAACTGTTTGTAACCTGCGGGTGCAGCTTAATGATGAACTTCAATACAAAATTCCACAAGCGGGCACGGAGATAGAGGGCTTAAATCAAAGAAACATCCCACCAACTCCTGATTCCGGCAAGGGCATTGAAAGGAACGAGGTGCGGTTATGTCGTGTCGTATCTACATGTTATTGAATGAAGTTAGAATCGGCTGGAACAAGTACCTCAAGCCAAAGTAGAACTTATTGGCAAATATGATGAAAGCCTCCCACTCTCTTCCATGGTTTCTGGTCTCGGAGATGGGGAGGGATCACCCATAGTATGGTCATATCATTCATTGTCTGGATGTGACTTAAAGGCCGTCTTAGGATCCGGCGGAGAGCATATCCAGGTCCGACCAACGAGAAACGATGGACGCATCAAAGAAACCGGTGGACGTAGAAACTGACGAGTTGAGACCCATTAGTCCACTGCAAGTCGCAATCGAAACAGTTGAGGAGAGATCTGAACGAATGGAAGTGTCATTCGATCTGTCGCCGAAGTGTAGGATTCCTGAAACCATTCCAGACGAAAGCAAGGAAGAATGTCTCCGTCCTAAATTGCGAGAGGAGAAGCCCCAGCGCCTGTCCCGCTCTAGTATTCAGACCATCCCGAATCCTAAGAGGTCGACTGTAGCTGGTCAGAAGCTGCAAGAAAAGAAATTGACAAAGCCTTTCCGCTGCCCAACAATCTCTCAATCTGGTGCGCTTCCTCTGAAAGCGCTGACTCCGGTCGGAATGGCGACAGTTTCAAAGCCTCGTGCTGAAGGCGGCCACGTTCAAGAGGAGGGGCAACAGGAAACCAAAGGGAGCGAGGTTATGCGCGATAAAGGAGATCCCAAGATCAAACATCGGACAGTACGGGCTGCTGCGCAGTTCAAGTCGCCTCTTACTGTCCGACCGTCAGGAGACCAGTCTCTCGTTAGGCCCACACCAACTATCCAGAACTTGGAAAGGAGAGTACAAATATTGAAGCGCGCCATTCGAGTGGTCCGAGAGAACGAGGAAGAAATCCTTAGGCAATTAATTCAAAAATGGACAGAAGCTGGACGAGAAATCGCATGGGAAGTCTGGAGTCTTGTGAAGGATGCAGCAGCAAACACGGACGATCGCAACTGGCAAAGGAGCCCACAAGGCAAGCGCAAGTTTCAAGATAGTTGGGGATGGGATGACAGCCCAGATTCGAAGAAAGCGAGCCACAGCAGTGAATCAAACTGGGGATGGGAGTCCGGAAATAGGGAAGAAACGGTGATGCATGAACATGGTATACCACAGAACGATGTTTCGCAAATTGAGGAAGAAGAGATGGGCAGACAAGACACTATCGGAACGATGTTGGGGCAACTTGGGATCTGCCCTGGAACCCTTGGATGGAGCGAGGAGGATGGATGTTTTGTCTGAAAAGGGAATTGGTAGACTTGGCTCCATGGATGAGAGGAGATGATAGGATCAATAGCCTCGGAGTGTACATGTAAATCATAATTCTGGTATTGGAATGGTCTGATTAGAACAAACACGGTCCTGAGGGTGTCACCGGCGCGTGTTCGCAGGGGTGTTTTGCATTGCCCTTTAGTGTAAACAACGCGTCGATCAAAGACGCTGCGCTCCTCCTTGTTCCCTATTGTACTTACGACGCCGCTTCATTTGCAGCCAGTGTGTGGGTTGGCCGTTCAGATATTCTGGCGACCCTTTATCGCGAGGCAGCAGACCATGAGCTATTCTACGTACATTGGATCTTACGTAAGGGAATATATCACATCTACCGTTACCGCCACTCCATTTGCATCAGCCGCCTGTTTTCTTTTTCTTTATATAAGGTCAACTTCATCGCTTTTCTTCTTCCTTTCTCATCTGTTCCCAGCGAACCACACGCCGCAGCCGCTTCTCGAGTCAGAATTGCTTATTCCTAACTAGGCAACCTCGCCGTTCGTGACAACCCGCTCCAGTCCAGGGTCTTTCCTGACCGCCGGAACCCCAAACTCTACTGCGGAATGGCTCGCTTTCAAACTGATACCATCCACCAGCTCACCGGTTCCAGGCGCGCTTCATCCCCTACACCCACTTCCAGCACTTCCAGACTAAATACTATGTCGAGCGACGCACCAGGTCCTTCGCAGGCTCGAGGCGAAGGGGCAAACTCCCAGGTGGAACCAGTGAGCAGGCGGCCAGTGAAGGCGTATCACGTTTTGTCTGACGACGTTCTTTAGGTGTCCCTTGCTCCTCGACCTTGCGAGCGATGTGCGCGCACCAGTAAACCCTGTAGAGGTCCTCCAGGTGCGCGTTGCGAGCATTGCAAACGCTTGAAGCAAAAGTGCTCAAACAGCAGTGTTTCCGCTCGAGGGCGGCATGCTGGTAAGATTTGCTGTTATTGTTCTTCAATGTGTACGCTCATCCCTATTGCTGCTGTACTGTAGTTGCCCGGAATGTTTCCAATGACGCCACACAATCCATGGCGGCGCCCGTCGGCTATGTTGCCGTTGCCGTCACCGTCGAAACGGACGATCGCTTTCAGGGGCGCTCGTCGTTAAAGCGCAAGGCGGATGTCGAGGACGAAACCCCTTCTGAGGGCAACAGCTTTTCTAGGGATAGCGACCAAGAGAACGACGACGGTCACATCCCTGCCAAGCTCAACAAGAAACGCCGCACTGCGTTGAGCGGTTCCATGATCGCGTCTAGGGTCCTGAAGCACGTCAAGCAACTTGAAGAGGCTGTCAAACGACTTGAAGACACTTATGCCCAAGAAATGGAGCGCATGGACTCCATTGTAGCAGCTCTCACGAAAGAGATGACGGATCTCATAGATGATAAAGATACATCCTCTTAATGGCTTTCTCCCGCATTCACTGGCCATTTTATCGGACCTCTCCTCTGTGTGTATGCACGTGCATACCTTGTATATTTTTCTTGCTGTCGGATTTCCTGTTTTCTCCTACGCAGTTAATTTGCTTTCGATTGATCATGTATTGTAATCGCTGTATCTTATTGTCCCATCACCGTATGCATTCTAAGCAGCATGTACATAGCTCCTAGTTGTAGTTCTCCCATCCTAATATATAGTGTTTCCTAATTTGGCGTTGACAGGCGCAGCCCATAGATCCTAGGAGGCGATCGTGATTCCATTCTCGCCGTGTGAATAAGGAGGCAGACAAATAATTTATACCCCAAGTAACTCTCGTGGGTGACTCGACGTTAACCCTTCGGAAGCTTTCACCAGATGCCTAATCCTTTTATCCTCGTATCTCCCGGCGCTACGCGGGGTTTAGGTTTAGCGCTCACCCGTCAATTCCTGCGAACCAGCACGCTTCCAGTATACGCCAGCCACCGCACTCATGAATCTGATAAAGAACTCAAAAAGCATATTCTGGAGCCTATCCCTGATGTAGATCCCAAAAGACTCCACCTCCTTCGAATTGACTTGACCTCTGAGGACACAATGATCCAGGCGGCACACACGCTTCAAGAATCACTCAAAAAGCATGTCGGCGAAGATGCTTACCTCCAGACGGCGTTTATCACCGGTGGCGTCTTGTTCCCCGAGAAGCAACCCGGCAGCTTGAAATCAGAACATCTGAAGGAAACCTTCCAGATCAATGTTATCTCGCATTTGCTCATGATCAAGCACTTTTCCAAGTTCCTCCCTCCTTCCAATCCACGCTTATGGCTCGATAATCCCGCGAGATGGGTCCATATCAGTGCCCGTGTTGGGTCCATCGAGGATAATAGACGAGGCGGCTGGTTCTCCTATAGAGCGTCCAAAGCGGCTTTGAACCAAGTTATCAAGACCTTCGATTTGTACCTCCAAATGCACAAGACTGACGCCATCTGTATCGGCGTTCATCCTGGAACTGTCAAGACGGACTTGAGCAAGGGATACTGGGGTTCGGAGGAACGAGCGGAATCATTTGAACCTGATAGGGCGGCTGAAAATTTGGTGGATGTGGTCAAGAACCTTAAGGCCGAGCAGAGAGGCAAGGTTTGGGACTGGGCGAATGAAGAGGTTCCTTGGTAGATAGAAGACAGGTTACATCCGAGTTCCAGATTCCAGCACCCGTCACCAGGTAAAAGAATCGATAGAGAATAACTAGACTGCGAGGTGGGGGTGAAGAGAAGGCTTCGTTGGTATTTGTAGTCCCCCGTTAACGACGGTTTTATTGGAGTCCACGGGCTCACATTGACTGTGAGAGGACGTATAAGGCGGTAGCAATTTGTTACTTACCTAGGACCTGAGAGAAGAACCGAGGAACATCTGACGACAATACGTTCGTCCCCGGATCAGGAGAATACGACTGCTTCGAGGAAAGTTCCATAGTTGTTCCAGTTGTTTCCAGTACTCAGCTCATGTGGAAATTCGACGTCACTTCTCTTCGTCCATGTGAACACTTTGTAAAATTGAGTACGGGTTCTTATCCGAGACTTTTTAACAATTGAAAGCAGACTGGAGCTGCGACTCGCAGTAGTCTGGGATTTGTTTCCGCTCCGAGGAAGAAGATGGATGGACCTATAAACGCAAACTCCGGGCCATCAATGCTTGGCGTTCGGGCCGCCGGAAATAGGCTTGGCGTGATTACTACTGAACGACAGCTATTCAGCAACTCAGCCGCCGCCATGTCTGACGAGGAGCTCAAGCTAGTAACAACGACGGCGTTGACGAAGCTGTTTGCTTCAGTGGCTTCGTCGTCAGCAAGACCTACCAGCAAACTAACCCCATTGTCCTCGATGGAGCTTCTGACCCATGTTATGACGACCAAGCTACCACCGGGGTTGCTTCCCAACAAATCGCCACCACCTCGGTTCAGGTTAACGGACCTCAAGCGTTTCGAAGGAATAATCGAGGATCTGGCGCGAACATGGGAGAACGGAAGGATATCTTATTCACGCGAACGAGGCGCGTCTTCCGAACCTTCGAGCAGCCGCTCTCAGGAAGGCTCCATGATGATCTGGGAAGTTACGTTGGGCGTGAAAGCTTTTGGTCTTGCTGAAGGTGGCTTTGGAAATGGAGCGGGCTTTGAAGAGTCTGGAGTCGGTGCAGTTGGGCTCGGTAAGAGGAAGCGCATTGTCGATGAAGATGCAGACTCCGCAGCTGGAAATGAGGACGACGAAGACGACATCTACCAGGAAGAGGTTAGGTCTAGTAGAAGACAAACTGTTGGAGTAGGAGTCGAATTCGAACCCGCTACCGAAGGTGCTTTAGGTCGTGCAACGTCTAATCTGGGCAACCTTTCGAAAGAACTTCGAGAGGTTTATTCAATCTTGCAACGCGGTACAGCCAAAGGCAGGCTTTTGGCGGAGCAAGTACGCTTCTCCATCTCTATTGAAATGCCAATACTAATTAAGGACACAGTTTAGATCTACGGACGAGTCATTTGAGCCCATTTGCTCCCACATCACCAAAGACGAATGTGCGAAAGTTGGCAGTCTTTCTGGGAACAATGCACCCTGCTCGAGCGTTCATTTCCGACCTCTTATACGTCCACATACCGACATCTCGCTAGGACACTGCTCGTATCTCAATACATGTTACTCTGAACCCACATACGCGCAGTCACCTTCCATTCCTCCGTTCCCTGGCTCTACTAATTTGAGTGGCGGTATCAGCCTGGCAGGACCTGGCGGAATCAATCTAAATGCAACGAATTCCCGAGGACCAGTGAGCCTTCCTAGTGGATTAGGTGCTGGTGGGAGGGGAAAGGAGAAGGCTCCGTGCAGATATCTCCATTACGAGATTGATTGGGATGGCGATGAAAAGCGAGCTGAGCAAGAGAGAGAAAAGGAGAAAGGGAAGAGGATGATCAAGAAGCCCTTTAAACTTGGTATTGGTCTTGGTCCTTCTGGAAAAGAATCGAAACCGGTGCGTTATTCTTCCTACTGCTGAACAGGTGTCTGATTGGGTCGTTCTTCCAGCTTCCGCCGCAATGGATTAATTGTGATTTGAGAAGGTTCGATTATTCAGTGCTGGGCAAGTTCCACGTTATAATGGCTGATCCGCCGTGGGATATCCATATGAGCGTATGTTCCTTTACCTATGCGTCGTCATTCGGCTCTTAAGCCTCATAGTTGCCTTACGGAACCATGACCGATGACGAAATGAGAGCGATGCCGATCCCTGCATTGCAAGACGAAGGTCTCTTGTTCTTATGGGTTACCGGGCGTGCCATGGAAGTCGGTAGAGAGTGCTTAAGGGTTTGGGGATATACGCGGGTGGACGAAGTTGTTTGGGTAAAGACGAATCAGGTAAACATATTAAGGGGTTCCCTGAACTGAATATTATGCTTATGTTCCGTGTAGCTGCAACGCGTAATTCGGACAGGACGAACGGGCCACTGGCTGAACCATACGAAGGAGCATATGCTCGTAGGAATCAAGAACCCGCCGTCTACAGCGCAAAGCTCAAATTCAGTGGAACCTCCTGCTCTCAAATTCCCTTCATGGATAAATCGAGGATTGGATACGGATGTAATCGTTTCGGAAGTCAGAGAAACTTCGCGCAAACCAGATGAAGTTTACAATATGATCGAAAGGATATGCCCTGGAGGAAGGAAGGTGGAAATATTTGGCAGGAAGCACAATGTTCGACCGGGTTGGATCACTCTGGGAAATCAACTTGGGAATGTAGACATGGTTTGGGAGGACGATTTGAGAGAAAGAGTCAAGAAGAGATACCCCGAACGGACGGTAGCAGGCGGAGATGACAGAATGGAGTAACATGTATTCTTGTATAAGCGTACTCTCCAATACCCTATGCACTAACTATCCATGCCACATTCTAACAAAAACAAATCCACCCAGTGTCTCATGGCGATGTCGACAATGCTATCATCATCCAGTATTCGAGCAGTATTCGGGGGGCCACGTTCACACGTTGGAATTGGACGCCGCCTTCCGGTCCTTGTAGCTCGGGATGTTAGCCGTCAAAACGAGGGCGCCATAGCTAAAATAGACTGAAGCTTCATTTCCAATATAGGCGTCCTTGGTGGATAGCAAAAGCGTGGGTTGGGTGATCCACAGAACGGGACGTTCGTCGCTGCTAGGAACTTCCTTGAACGCCAGTATCTTTTTACCGTATTCCTTGAACTGTTGATCCATATTGTCGCCTTCCAGGCCCGAGAGTTCGAGACCAGTGCGATTCACCAAATATTCATCATCCATAACTGGGTATTCAAGTGGATCTCGGTTTTGCAGGTCAAAACAAAGCATACAGGGCTTGAACTTTGATACCCAACCCAATAGTTCTGCAAGCTCGTTCGATTAGAGCGTCGCTGCCTTTGAGAAGCCCTTTGAATGTCTGTGGCACGTCGTCAATGTTCCTGGGGTCAATTGGGTATTTGTATGTTAACCCAAACGCGACGTCACCACCTTCGCGTAGAACAGTAGGGTCGTCCAACAGCTTGCAAAGAGCCTGCTGAAGCGAATACTCTTCCGGGGAAATCCGAAGAGAGACGTTCGAGAATGATTAAATCCATCGGCTTGGAACAATAGAGATTGTAGGTGACGGTGACCCGATAGCCAGACTCCACGAGGGCAACCTCGTGCTCGATGTCGCTGTAGAACGCGACAAATGCGAGCTGATGCACTTCGGAGTTGGCTCTGGAAACTAGCTTGGAAGACTCGAATGCCCAGGGCTTTCCGAGCAGGTGAAGGTCACCGCCTTTATGCTCTGTGGGGAGGACAATCACAAGAGTGGCGATCATGTTGGCATCGCGAGGGGTGTCGACATGGGTTTTGAAGAAAGAACCTGGGCCTGTACAAGTCGATCACATTAGCTCAGAGCGTCCTATAGGCCAACCTACGAGGGGCTACTTACCGTAGACGTTCAGCTTGTCCAGATGGGCTCTCATGACCAAAGCGCTTGACTCGTAGTGGAGGAGAGAGTCATGGACAGTTGTCAGGATGCCAGAACGAACGATGTCGAACTGCGTAGCAAACCTGGAAGCGGCTAACTTCCAAGCTTTGCGGTAAGCATCGTCGAGGACATTTTGGTTACCTAGGCCAAATTTGGCTGGTTCGCATGCTCGAACAAGGTCTTCGAGACCGGAGTCGGGAACACCGCTGGGAGAGGCGAAGTCAAGCCAGCTAGGTGATCGATGAGTGATCAACATAGTTGTGGTCGGGTCATCAACTCACCCAGCTTTCGCAGGATCGTCTTGATATCGATAAAAGAGACCAGCCTCGTCAGCTTCCAAAGGGTACGTTCCTGAGCAGTGACGAGGAGCAACAAGTTTCTCAATAGAGCCCAGGACCTCCTTGACTGCTTTCAATTGTTCCTTGGAGGGATCCATCTGTATGGGTTCGAGAGGTTGCAGTTTAACTGGGGTGTTCCTTCGCCTGAGGCCCTTTATATAGGCCTTCAAAACGGAACCATTAACAAGTATGACTCGGTCAATGCAGCATCACTCAGGGTCGTGCGCGAAGCCTGGGATACATCTTCTTTACATCTTCTTGTGCGCCCACAGATAATGTCGATAATGTCGTTCGGAGTTCATTTTGGACGCCGTTGTATCAAAATTCTAGGGTGGAAGGGTCGAAAATCGGAGGCAGACTGACACCTGAGCATAATAAGAGTTTATTGATATACATAACTGGACGGCAAATATACAAGAATTAGCCAAAGAAAACGCGAATAGAAAAAGAAGCTCATCCCAAGTCTCGTGTTAGATTTTGAGTCGACACTGAGATGGGTTATCACACTAGTCACGGCTGCCGCTCCTAGACCTGGAGCTAACCGACATTGAGCTGCCTGTGCTACCACTTCTGCCTCGGCTTCCTCCGCTGTTCTTCCTATCGGGCGTGCGCCCTCGAGCAGGAGATGGGCCACGCCTAGGTGGAGAGCGTTCACGTTCATGATCTCGCCCAAGAATAGGCCGTGAGGATGTTACAGCAGGACCTCGAGGAGGAGGAGAACCCCGTCTGATGTGAGGGGGCACTTCCCTGTCCCGATCTCGGAAATCACGACCACCTTTATCACCGCGGTATCCGTCATCTCTGGTATAGCCGGGGGTCGGGAGGGGAGATTTCAATTTCCTGGCACTTGAGGGCGGAGGGGCGTCACTTCGACGATTGCGCCTGCCATCTGGGGAGCGAGAACGGGGGTCTGAACGCGAGGAAGACCTGGAACGCGACCGAGGAGAACGCGAACGAGACCTAGAGCCAGTTCGCCTATTGCCGTCTCGCCGAGCGGGAGGCGGTGAAGGTGATCTTCGGGGAGACAAGGACCTATCCCGTGCTGGACGTTTGTGACGGCTATATGCCGGGGATCTGGAGTGGGATGGTGACCTGGAAGGAGAACGCTTTCGCGAACTAGGAGGAGGAGAGCGGTTGTCACGACTGCGCATTTCAACATCGCGACTCCTGGGAGGAGGCGATCTCTCTCTCCTTCCATCCCGGTCCCTGGACGAAGGCAAAGGCGGGGGGCCCATGTTCGACCTAGGGTTCCCCCTTCGTGGGCCAGTTGGAGCGGGGGGCGGGGGCATACCACGTCCGCCACTTTGCCTTGACCTTTCATACTCCTTCCGTCTGTCGTCGTCACGTTTTTTCCTCTCTTCTGCCCACTTCTTCTTCTGCTCTTCCATATTCTTTCGTTCTTCCAACTTCTTTCTCTCACGTTCCTCTCGTTCAGCAATACGTTTAAGCTTCAGCTCTTCCTGCTTCTCTCTATCGAAGGATTCGCCTTCCTGGTAGTCGGAACGAGTCCCAAATGCACGCGCCATTCGCTCGAGTTCAACTTTCTTTGCCGCAGCGATAGCATGGGTGTCGGATGGCTTGAGAGAACGGGGATCCTTGAAGGACGAATTGAGATTTTCTAATAGCTTTTCTCGTAGGGCAGAGACCTGTTTTTCAATTTCCTCCTCATCAACTCTAGAGGGAGCGCGTCAGTATTAAAGCTGGAAGTGGGGTTGACGGGCTTACTCCTCATCCTCTAGCTTCAGCTGCAACTCCAAGCATTTGACCTCCACTGCACGTTTCCTTTCATGTTCTAGAATGCCCTGGTCGGGTTCTCTGTGTTTTGGGGGAACAGCGTCCCAGGAGTTGTCCTGATGGTTGCTTTGCTGGTAACTCCTTAGAGTTGACAAATTGCGGACGACATAGCCGCTCGTTCCGCTATAATATACACGTCAGGAGCTGTATGGTAGATATGAAAATGAATTTACCTTCCACGGGGGGTTGTAAGACCAATGCCGTTGTACATGGTGGAGGACGAAGAAAAGCGGCGTGACAGAGCAATGAGACGGTGATGGCGGATTCCCACGGGTGATGATGAGTGTGGCCGGCATACATAGGAGGCAGTCCTTATAAAGCTGGGGCGTCCTCATTCCTCTGCAATTCTCTTCCTTCAGAATGGCCTCCTCGCCGGCAGTGTCCAGGCTCACCTCCTTGCCACCGCCCGCCCCTCAGATACCCGCCGCCTTCACCCAGTCTGTCCGCAGTTGGTGGTCAAATGTCGGTTTCAAACAGTCTCAGATATCAGAGCTTCGCATCCTCCTTCGCGTGCCCTACTTTTCAAAGTATTCAAAGCCTCCATCGACGACTCCAAATGCTCCTTTGGCTGTCTTATCGTCTCTTGTTCCTCTCTCCACGCCGAAGCATTACATTAACACTTTGTCAATGACCTCCACCAATCCAGACACCTCGGAGAATGCCCCTCCACCTACTGTCTTGCTGCACGGGTACGGGGCCGGCCTGGGCTTCTACTTTAGAAACTTCCCGACATTGGCCCATTGGGCCGAGCAGAGGCGGTCGGCCGTGTATGCCATCGACTGGCTGGGGATGGGTCGTTCGGCTCGTGTCCCATTCACAGTCAAGGCTAAGCGAAGTAATGTACAGGAACGGGTTGAAGAGGCAGAAGCATTCTTCATAGAATCTCTGGAAGATTGGCGGAAACAGATGGGTCTGGAACGGATGACGTTGATAAGCCACTCGTTGGGAGCCTACCTCAGCGTTGCTTACACCCTGAAATACCCAGATCGAGTTGCAAAGCTCATCTTGCTATCTCCCGCGGGTGTACCGAGGGGTCCTAGTTTTACGGAAGTCTCCAGAGAACTTACTGATCATGGCGCTGACCCTGAAGGAGAGCACGAGTCCCAAGCCAATGGAGATACCACCAAGGCCGAACCAGCCTCTCCAGGCAAATTATCGTCTGTTCGCTCGTCACAAAAGCGCCATTCTCACCAATCCGAGAACCAGTCACTTGGCCGTCGAATCCTTTCGTACCTTTGGGAGGAAGGATGGTCTCCATTCCAGGTCGTTCGTTCCACCCTCTTCTGGGGACCCCTTCTAATCGGCAAGTATTCGAGTCGACGGTTCCAGGGCCTTACCGAAGAAGACACGCGGGATCTGCATGACTACATTCTCAATATCACATTAGCCAAAGGCTCAGGCGAATACTGCATATCACATTTGATGGAACCTGGTGCTCACGCACGAATGCCCATTGTCGATCGTATCGCTGGCGTTAAAGTCCCAGTTACCTTTGTTTGTGAGTCAAAATATCATTTTCTTGTATGATTAACTGACCCACGCTCAACCTAGATGGCGATCATGATTGGATGGACCCAGTTGGCGGTATGCAAAGCGTCGAGAAGCTCCGCCAAGCAGGAAATGGAGAAGGCAAGATGTACATTGTTAACAATGCAGGCCATCACGGTAGAGCACTTTTCATGATTTCATATTCGATCCGTCTCATTTCCTTCTGATAGTGTATCTCGATAATCCTGACGCCGTCAATGCGCTTTTAGTCAAGGAACTCAATAAGCAGCATAGGAAGCCTTCGCCCACCCCACAGAATCGGAACAGCCAGGACTCTTCCTCTAATCATAGCTATCACGACTTCTATTAATCCATCAACGGACCGGCACACGCATCTCTACCCCCTTTATGCTATACCACCAATGAATTATATCACTTTTGTTCTCGGATCACCAGGGATTTATAGCTCCTGTTTTTAATTCTTCGCGGCAGTCGGCCCTTGCATGAAACCTTTAGGAGCTCGCTCTGCCCATTTAGAGCAATTTTTGTCTATTCTGTTTGAGTGTACATTTGTCTAAAGTTTATTCGTGAAACCTGTACTTATTTCCTTATTATTTTGACTACTTTTAGGGTGCTTCGCATACCGCCTTGTACAACCATCCCAGATGGTTTGGTATAAACGTGGTCAAACCCGATGCGATGTTCATCACAGTTTTTGTCTTTGTTACTGTGAGGGTCTCCTAGCTCATGGCTGCTCATTTCGGCCGCTATCTAAGACCCCATACTACGACTCAGGATAGATTGATTATCGTTTATGGTTGGGCGTTCTGTGCATTAATGTATGCCTGTGAGATCTGAAAAGCGAAGTTATTCCACAGCACGAGCTCATCTTGGCCTCGTGGTACTGGTGTTGATTCGTCACATCTCCCGCCAAGCACACATACTTACATGCTGCGACTCTATCATAATGATTGACCCTGCTGTGTGCCACACGTCAGGTCCCAGGCATGGCTGATTACGCTTCACCAGGCTCGTGTAACGATTAATAACAAGAGAGAAATGGCCTAAAGCCCGAAACGCTATGCAAGGGTGGGGAATCGATCTCCGACTCGGAGACCCCTATTAGATTCTATAAAGAGAAGTACTCCCGATCCCCCTTTGCCGATTCAGGAAAAGTTTATACCGGATAGTCGTTAAGTGCAGCTCGGTTACGTGGAAACGGGTTGTTGGAGTCGTGGTAAGAACTATAAGATGACGCAGAACCGAGTACCCTGGTCTCGAGGTCAGTAATGGAGGAGCTTCACATTATATTCTAAAGTGCGGCGCATGCTGATTTCTCTCAAGAGCCTGGAGAGGATGGGTGGCAGACTGTGTCAGAACACTGAGGAGCAACGACGATCCCGGTCCAAGTTGAAGGGAACATTATCGGAGAACCGGTTATCTTATCGGCCGGTCCTAGATAAGATTGCGTAAAACTTTATCAGATAAGCGAGACCGGCCGAACAGAATTCTGGATTTCACTCCCTCGCGCACAATTCGCTCAAAGCTATAAGGTTGCTGTGAGTCAGTTCCGACTTCAGCCTTGGGAGGCACTCTTACATATGATTTTACAGCTCTTATTGCTTCCTGCAGCATATAAAGACGGCGAAGAGCGAAAATCGCTGTATACCTCTTGGTTTAGAACCCTCTCCCTGGACGCGTTCTTTCCTCCGCCAAGTCGGACCCATACCCATACTTCTCCTTTAATTCTGCCTCAGAACACCCTTTGATAATCGTCATACGCTACAAAATTAACCAGGCCCACAGAATGATGCGCATACCAGTTACCAGATTCACTCACGGATCCCGTGTCGCCTCTTCCTCCGCGAGACGCTTCTACACCACTCGAACAGAAGTAAGTCTTTACTGTCCATAACAATTCGCTTCTTACATGTGACTACTTCTATATAGCCCTGCAAAACTTACTTGGAGCCCACTCATGCCCCCTCAAAGCCTTCGGCTCTGACCAACTCTTATTTGGCGCGCTCAAACACGTATTTGTTGCCTGTATACGCCCGACCAGACTTTGTCTTGCAAAAGGGCAAGGGATGCTGGGTTTGGGATGTGGATGGCAATAAATATCTGGACTTTAGCGGCGGTATCGCTGTCAATGCCTTGGGTCATGCGGACGAAGGTGTTACTAAAGTGAGTGATATCGGGCTTCAGCTGTTCTTATCCTCTTCCGTGTTTCCTTGTCCTTCTTCTGTGTTCCCTTGGTTCTGTTTCGGATTGTGGTGCAATATCTATCATCATAACGTATTGAACGGGGATTTCTTCTCCGTATGACTCGGGAACTTTAGCAAATGCTGTTTCTGGTCTTCCGCATAGGCATCTTTCTTGGTGCGGAGGAATGTAAATCTGGTGCATTTACGTGCTTCGTCTTCATGTCCATTTGATCTGTAACTGCTGTATGCTTCTCTGTACGTTGCTTCAATCTGCTGACCTCAAGTCACATAGGTCATCTCGGAACAGAGTGCTAAAATTCTCCATGCCAGCAACGTATACCATAACGAGTGGGCTGGGAAGCTCGCGGAGTTGCTTGTAACTCTTACACAGAAAGAGGGTGGTCTTGGCTTTGCCCCAAACTCAAGCACGGACAAATTGAACGCGGATCAGGTTCCGAAAGTGTTCTTTGCGAACTCGGGGACCGAAGCGAATGAAGGTGCATTGAAAGTTGCTAGAAAGTTCGCCAAGAAGGATGACATTGATTCGCCGAAAACCCGGATTGTATGCTTTGAAAACTCATTCCACGGTCGGAGTATGGGGGCGTTGAGCGTAACGGCAAACCCAAAATATCAGGCCCCTTTTGCGCCTCTGATCCCTGGGGTTGATGTTGGGAAGCTAAATCAGTTTGAGGGGTTGGACAGCTTGGTTAACCAAGATACCTGTGCTGTCATTGTCGAACCTGTGCAAGGCGAGGGAGGTATCAATGGAGCCCAGTTAGATTGGCTGCGCGCACTACGGAAGCGGTGCGACGAAGTCGGTGCGGTATTGATCTTTGACGAGATCCAGGTAAATATGTACTCTCCTTGCATCCTGATACGGAAGCTGACACCGGTTGTTATTGGTAGTGTGGATTGTATCGATCTGGCACGCTCTGGGCACACTCTGAGTACCCCATTGATTGCCATCCTGACATTGTTACGATGGCAAAGCCCCTAGCAAATGGATATCCTATTGGTGCTGTATTGATTCGGCCAACGATCGCAGCTACGATGGGTGCGGGTATGTAGTGCCGTTACTAATTTACATTGAAACTGCTATATTGACGTGAAACAGGTACCCACGGAACGACATTCGGGGGTTCTCCGCTGGCATGTGCAGTAGGTTACCATGTTCTCGGGCGCCTGAGCGAACCGGGGATGAAAAGCCACGTCGATGAGACGAGTGCATACCTCAAAGGCCGCCTGGGTCTGCTGCCGAAGTGGTTCCCTGATCTTCTGCAGGAAGGAGTGCGTGGGCGTGGGCTAATCCTTGGTCTTGGGTTCAAAGATACAAGTATCCCGGGACGGGTTGTGCAGCTTGCTCGCGAGCGAGGGGTGTTTCTGCTGACTGCGGGGAAGGATGCGATCCGCTTTGTGCCGAGCCTGACGGTTGACCGGTCGGAGATAGATTTTGCTGTCGATGTAGTTGAGAGCAGTCTGAGTAGGGTAAACTAGTTGCAGCTAATGGTAATTACGATTTGTCGGCGAGCCGAGAAAGATTTTCCGTGAAATCAGGTGATAGGATAATTGTCGAGCAGCGATTGGCCGCCCGAATTGAGCGATCCGTTATAATCTCGGCTGGCAGAAATTTGGAGGTTGCTCTTCCCCCCTCCGCTATGGACAAACTTTCGTCCATGACTCGCTTCAAGGCTGCCTGCCCCTTCCTGGGCAGGACAAAGACCGCCACTCTCCGTACACTCTCCACCAGTTCTTCCCCTCGTTTCCCGTCTCTCACCGTTCTCACCGAGCGCGCAACCAAATGCCCCGTCATGGGCCCTGCCCTCAACCTCAGGTCCAAGGAAATCGTCGCAGGGTACGCTAGCATCGCTGGCAATGCCGACGTCGACTCCATTCACAAGGCCAAGGGCGTAGTCCCACCTCCCGGGGCTACCGTAGAGATGTGTCCCCACGCGTCCGCTGCCCGTGCTGCTGCTAGGATGGCTGACGAGCTTGCCGCCGCCGCTGCTAAGAAGGCCAAGGCTCATGGGCCCAAGCACGCCCATGCAAAGGTCTCCAAGGACAGCACTGCCGCAGCCGCTGCCGGTTGCCCCTTCCACCAGAAGGCGGCTGCTGAAG
The DNA here is from genome assembly GCA_900156845.1 of Coprinopsis strossmayeri. Taxonomy (NCBI): domain Eukaryota; kingdom Fungi; phylum Basidiomycota; class Agaricomycetes; order Agaricales; family Psathyrellaceae; genus Coprinopsis; species Coprinopsis strossmayeri. The sequence continues at coordinate 88,383 of FTPT01000031.1, read as the reverse complement.
CCAAAGAGGAGGCCAAGCACGGTGTGTTCTCGTACGAAAAGTTCTACGCCGAGGAATTGGACAAGAAGCACAAGGACAAGTCCTACCGCTACTTCAACAACATTAACCGACTGGCAGCCAAGTTCCCTATTGCCCACACCGCTCGTGTAAGCGATGAGGTCGAGGTTTGGTGCGCCAACGATTATCTTGGCATGGGTAACAACCCTGTTGTCCTCGAGACCATGCAGTGCGTATCCTTGTCGCCTATTGTGGTTTCGTTGACTCACATTATACCCTCAGTCGTACTTTGGACAAGTACGGTCATGGTGCTGGTGGTACTCGAAACATCGCTGGCAACGGTGCTATGCATTTGGCCCTCGAAAAGGAGTTGGCCAACCTCCATCGCAAGGAAGCTGCACTCGTATTTTCGTCCTGCTACGTCGCCAATGATGCCACACTCGCCACACTGGGTTCCAAGCTTCCTGGTTGCGTTTACTTCTCCGATTCCATGAACCACGCGTCTATGATACAAGGCATGCGTCACTCTCTTGCCAAGCGCGTCATCTTCAAGCACAACGATCTCGAGGACCTCGAAGCAAAGCTCAAACAATACCCCAAGGAAACTCCCAAGATCATCGCATTTGAAAGTGTCTACTCCATGTGTGGTAGCATTGGACCCATCAAGGAAATCTGCGATTTAGCTGAACAATACGGTGCATTGACCTTCTTGGACGAGGTACGTAAACTTGTCTTCATACCTCGAACCACCATTTTAACTCCGGATAGGTACACGCAGTGGGGTTGTATGGACCAAGAGGGGCTGGTGTTGCTGAACATTTGGACTACGATGCTCATCTCGCTGCCGGCCAAAGCGGAAATGCTATTCCTGGCTCCGTTATGGATCGGGTTGATATAATCACTGGTGAATACATCATTCCCGATCGATTCATTACCATTTGTATTGACACTATTGGTCAGGTACTCTCGGAAAGGCTTATGGTGCTGTTGGCGGCTACATTGCTGGCTCGGCCGAGTTTGTCGACATGATCCGGTCCTATGCTCCTGGTTTCATTTTCACCACCTCTCTTCCTCCGGCTACGGTTGCTGGTGCTCGCGCTAGCCTCGCCTACCAAAAGCACTACGTCGGTGATCGTCAACTCAAGCAGGTGAATGTTCTCCGAGTGAAGGAAAAGTTCACTGAGCTGGATATCCCCGTTATGTGAGTACTTCTAATCTCTCTGTCTTTAATGACACCTTGAATTTATTCGGTGTTTTCTCAGTCCCGGTCCTTCACATATCGTCCCGGTCCTTGTTGGCGATCCCGAATTGGCTAAAGCGGCTTCGGATAAACTCCTTGCGGAACACGATATTTACGTGCAAGCCATCAACTATCCCACTGTCGCTCGCGGCGAAGAACGTCTCCGATTCACTGTCACCCCTCGGCATACAGTTGAACAAATGGACCGAATGGTTAGCGCTGTTGATCAGGTGTTCACTGAATTGCAGATCAACCGTCTGGCGGATTGGAAGCGACTTGGCGGACGGGCGAATGTCGGTATGGAAGGTGTCCCCGAGTATGTTGACCCTATCTGGACGAAGAAGGAACTTGGAATTACCACTGGCACTACCCCCGAGACCCTCAGAAACGGCGATCGCCCTGTTGTGGATCCCAAAGCTGTCACTGCTGCCCGGAACATCTTCAACAACCTTCTTGGACCCATCGAAGGCAAGCTCCAGCCCAACAGGACTGTCATCGTTGCGGAGGGAGGAATCGAGCTTGTCACCAGCACGATTACGACCAAGGGCGAGATGATCAAGAGTGGCGTCAATGTGCCTATCGTTGAACAGATGGATGGGGGGAACGCGTCTGCTGGTGCCCAAGTTGCCTAAGCTTTGGGCCTAGGTTACCATTGATCCCCCATTTTTCACGTTTTTGTGATATTCCTCTTTCTGTTCCGATTGAATTCGGCCTTTGTACTATTTCTTCCTTTCGATTCGCCCTTGGTATAGTTATAATCGGATATGCGTAACGGTATGGACGGAGGATGATCTGAATAGATTTCTGGCGTGTGGATACGCAACCCTTGATAGTTTCACTCGACCCTGAACCACACTCTGAAGAGAATAAACGAAGAAGGACACTGTTATTTGCTATGTATACAGACCGAAGAATAGGCCAGTTGACGGTCGTAACCCACACTGTGGTCCCGTCAAGCACCGGCTGATCCACCACTTTCAGCATCCAACTTTTCAATATCATTAGCCTCTAGTTCATTGTCGGTTGCATCCGACACATACATTCCGCCGTCGAATACACCGGCACGCTGGTAGACAGGCGGAATATTGCCATTTAAGACCAACCTGGCATAGAAGTAACTCAACTCTGCCTCGTTCCCGTATGCCATGAAACCCCTTCTCGTGGCGACCGTAGGGTTAAATTGAGTGAGCCAAAGAACAGGTCTGTAGGAATTATAGTCTATCACAGCACGTCCGACTTCTTGGAAGTGCTTATCATGTTGCGCGCCATTGTCCATGTAGTCGACAGACCGTACAGGCACTGAGATTAGCTGTGCTAACCAAGTACTCTGTCTCGTGTCTCGGATTGGAAAGTGCTTGTTCAGGGTTGCCGTTGCCGTTGGCGTGGTACAGTGCAAGAACCTTTATATTCAGGTTCAATGCTCTGCAGGCCCTTGAGCGCTGCTCCCTTTAAGAAGGCCATTGAAGGTATTGAGGCCCTGCAGATGGGTAATGTCAATAGGATATTTGTATAAGAGGCCAAAACCAATAGCCCCGCCGTGAGGTAAAATCTCCTTGCTTTGGAGAAGTGCGCGGAGCGCGTCCTGAAGCAACTTCTCCTCGGGTGTGACCCGAAGAGCGATCTTGGAAGCAAGAGTGCCGTGGGCTTGGAACAATAAAGATTGTAGGTGATGGTGATGCGGTACCCTGATTCGACGGGTGTAACTTCGTGTTCGACGTCGTCGCCACACGACTCCGAGTGGGACTTGGAAACCAGGTTGGCCGAATCGAAAGTCCATGCCTTGCCTCCTAAGAGGAGATCGCCACCCCTGTGCGCTACGGGCAATACAATGACGAGAGTGGCAATCATCTTGAGGTGTATCGAGGTGAACTTTGAAAAAGGACTTTGGACCTGTAAAGTTCTATGTCAATGCTTGTAAGTATAATCGTGCCGTAGACATTCATCTTGTAAGGATGCGCCTCTGAGATTGACGAACTGTCTTCGTAGTGAAGAAGAGTGTCGTGAACAGTGTTCAGGATACCGTCCAAACCTGGCTGGTTCACATGCAGCGGGGAGGTCTTCGAGTTTGGAATCGGAAACATCATGGGTCGCATCTTCGTTGCAATAAAACAATCCAGACTTTCCCTCTTGCAAGGGAAAAAGTTTCAGATATGTGTCTGGGAGTTAGAAGCAGGTCAACGGTCCGTTTTAGTCGGCCTACGGTCTCAGAAATTTCCGACTTGGTTGACAGTTTCAAATTCATATTGAGAGATATCCAAGGTAAGCGGTGTCGGTGAAAGCGACTGTGAGCTGGGAAGGGGTAGAACTGGGGAAGGTTGAGCTGAGGCAGGGTTTATATAGCAGTCCAGAAGGACCGAGTACATAAGGTGGGGACAGCGCGTCGAGTCAATTAATCGACGCTTTTCCACATCCCAGGTTCGTCCATTGTTCAGAAATTCATTTCCGTCTATGGGTCAACCAAATTTGAGCTCCATGGACAATAGGATATCTGGCAAGGTGGTGGGTCAAGGATGAAAAGGGCAATGTTTCCAGTGGAACATCTACCTTAAAATGAATAGTCTTTAAAGGAAAGCCATTGTCCACAGCCATCCAGTGTATGCCACTGTCACCGTTGTCGAAGCCTTTCCCCATAAATCGCTAGCTATAGACGGGTGTATGTAAATTTGTCGTCCACAAGGAGCAGGCAAAGCGGAGAAACTCCGACCAATGGTGGCCAAACTGGTAGTAGTTTCCGTCAGGACTCACTCGCAACAAACTTGGAATCGGTAACATCAGTGACCATGGGATTAGGCGGATAAAGCCAAGGTATAGAGCATTAACGTCCAAGATCCAAGGTAAATCGTAATAAAGAGACTCGGTGCTATGATTCCGACGGAGTATCCAAGACCCTCAGGATTGCTTTCGCGCGATCAGCTTTATGGTCGACAGTTGGAACTGCAGCTGGGGCAGGCATGTCGATAAGGGGACCAGCTTTCGGTTGAGATGGGGTGGAGGCAGCAGCAGCAGTAGGAGTCGGCGTCTTCAGGATGGATTTGACAGGCTCAGCGGAGGTAGTGGTTGATGGCGAGGCCACTGGTTTAGAATGGGATTCAATGATAGATGTGCAGGTTTGTTTGAGTTTCTGAAGGAAAGGATTAAACACGAAAGGATGGTGAAATTTCAAAGCGACACACATCTCTAGAGCCTCCTTGGATATTCGAGAGGTATTTTATGGCGAGAGGGAGGTGGATATTGGGTATCTAGTTTGGGGAAGGTTAGCAATTGCAAAGAAACGGGAAGGATGTTCATTGACTCACAGAATCAATTGACCAAACGTTCCTGATTATCCAGTTTTGTCGTGCCTTGTTGAACTTCCACTTGGATCGGGAGCTGAATTGGGAAAACGCGTATTCAAGAGCTAGGTTTGGGAGTGGGCATGTGAAGTAAGGTCAAGGGCTCAGTAACCCACCTTTCTGTGCTTGCACGCTCAATGTCTCGTCTTTTTCTGGATCAGGGAACTCAGTGTTGTTTGTCCGCTTCTTCTTCTTCCTTTTAGGTTCTGAAGGGGCGGGGACAGCCTCCTCCGCACCTGCACCTTTCGATTTTTTGTCTTTTTTCTTTTCCTTGGACCGTTTCTTCTCCTTTGGCGGTTCAGCGAGTTCAGGCTGAGGATCCTGTTGCTTAACGTAGGCAGCATCCACAGTAGTTTGCAGTGCAGAATCAGGTTCAGAAGCGGGGTCATCGTTTGAGGGTTCCGCCTTTCCCTTTTTCTTCTTTTCTTTCCTATCTTTTTTCGACTTCTCGCGCTTCGAGGGGTCGTCCTGTTCCTTGTTCACGGCATATTCCTCCAACTCCACGGGCTTACTGGTGGCTCCCCACTTTTCTGGGCTAGAGTCTCTCTTTTTCTTCTTGTGCTTCTTCTTGTGCTTTTCGGAAGCCAAAGACGGTTGTACCACAGGCTCTGGGACATCATTTGCTGAAGAGAGACCCTGGGTTGCGGACCCTAACGTGACAGGAAACTGTAAGATTTGAACATAGAAGGAAGGCACCAGTTGTACCTATCGATTCAACCGCATTGTCCGCAATAAGGTCTTTCTTTTTCTTCTTTTTTGGCGGTCCCTCAACATCGGACGAGGATGTCTCAAGGATGCGCTTTTTCGAGGACGACTTGGCTTCAGAGTTTGGGTCTACACGGTCGACGTCCATGGCATCTTCTGCTCCGATAGCTTTGACCTTTGATTTGCCCATGATTAGTGAAGTGAACAGAAGGGTTGCAAGTGAATCTGTGAATCCGACGCGGTCCGCTTGCCGTTTCCCATCAGTTCCTATCACGGAGTCACGGAGTACTGAGGCTTGTACAGTTTGCCATAGCTCCTTGAAACTCGAAATAGTGTCGCCTACCATATGCGTTGGGCCGGACTCTGTGGTGTAGAGAAACCAGTATTTCAATTCCGTGCCCTCTCACGGAGCCACAAATAGGTGATACTCAACTCTAGGTAGGAAGAAGCTTGAATGGCCATTCTCTCTGATCCAAAGTTGTTCAGTACAAAGCGCCTGATATTTGCTAGAGTATGCTTCGACTCTATTTTTGCAGCTCTCAAGGTAGTTGAAATCCTCTATGCAGTATGATGAACGGGGGCTCGAAAAGGAAGTAGGATCAGCAATAGGGGCTAATTCACGTGTGTTTTTCGACGTGTCGGCACTGCCGCCGGACACAGTATCGGGCAACATCCTCTTACTCAGTTCGCTCATCATCACCTTTGCCAATCTCGTCTTCCTCCCTTCGCTTTCTCCTCCCACTTGTTATCGTCTTTATTTCAAGTGAGAATATCTTAAAATGGGCCTTACACTTTCGACCTTCTTTCAGTCTTTGTCGTCGCTGGTTCGATGGAGCAAGGAACAGGATGTGCGGATTTTGATGTTGGGATTGGACTCTGCGGGAAAGGTATGTGGTTACGGTGATGTGGTTGGGATGTGTGATTGATGCTTTGCGCGCTTCATTCTTTAGACTACCATTCTATATCGGTTACAGGTCAGTCGGGATTGGCGGGCACTAGAAGCTAGACAAACGGACACATGAGCGCTAACCCGGAGTTTGGAACAGATCGGAGAAGTGGTGTCCACTATTCCAAGTCCGTTTCTACCCTTGAGACATGAACGAACTCTGGCACTGACCTTTGGGTACTGCAGCGATTGGATTCAATGTAGAGACTGTACAGTATAAAAACATCAAGTTCCAGGTTTGGGATCTAGGTGGCCAGTCAAGTATTCGGTGCGTTGACCCGTCATGTCGCAGCTGTCTCTTTTCATGGTCAACAACGTTTTCAAGGCCATATTGGAGATGCTATTTCCCAAACACCTCTGCAATCATCTATGTTATTGATTCCTCGGACCATGCGCGATTGGCCACATCTCGGACGGAGCTCTTAACGATGCTGTCAGAAGAGGAGTTGAAAGGAGTCCCGCTGCTTGTTTTCTGCAATAAGCAAGATGTAGAGGGTGCTTTGAAGCCGGAGGAGATCAGTGAGCAGCTTGGACTGGCTGGCGGGGAGAAGACACGGCCGTGGAGCGTCCGAGGAAGCTGCGCCACTAAGGGCGAAGGCTTGGAAGATGGATTGGATTGGTAAGTGACCCTACGCATCCCCATACGTTATTTGGCTTATGAACTGGAACACACAGGCTTGTCAACGCGATTACGCAGAAGTAGCCCCACAACCAGCTTACTTTTCTTCACACAGAACTTCACCATATCCTCCCCCTTAGCTTCGGGGTACTTACGGCATTCTTCATGTACGCTTGTCAGGACATTTATACCTTAATGTAATCTATATTCCAGTCATTGCACAAATTAACCTATTCTTTGGCATGTCCATAGGGCAACGAAGAGTATAACGGCACTCTAAGAACGGGCACAGTTATATGGGATTCTATGAAGACGACCAAGCCCAGTTCCACTTGCTCTCCTCCGGATCCTCGAGGCATTGGCGGTAAACATCGATATCGGGTCTCCAGATACGTACAGTTCCGTCGTCCGCGCAGGTGGCCAGAGCATCTTGGGACCAATCAACCGCACCGACCTCACCCTCTTGCGCCTGCAATTCCACTGGTGCTGTTGATCCACCAGTCGGGCAATTAGCAATGTCAAAAAGTGATGCCCTGCCTTCTGCGCCACCAGTCGCGAGCCACCGGCCACATGGAGAGACGGAGAGTGTAATGTAGAAGGAGGTGGAAGGACTGGAGGGAGTAAAGCTTGCGTGGAAATATGGGTGTAGGGATGGAAGAGAATAGGTATGGATGCGCGAGTCAACCCCGAGCGCAAAGATTAATCCGGCGGTTGGACCCCTGCCAGCGGCTAAACTTAGGATTCCTCGGGGTCCACGAGAACCGTGCAAAGCTGTTGGATCGTGTTCTGTCGAGAAGAGCACTGAAGCTGCTTTGGCCTTGCCTTTGGCTTTGGAAGATTGCTTGGGGGACGAGAGATAGCGCAAGTCCCAGTATTTCAGAACTCCATCGGATGTCCCACTGCTCACTAGAGCATGGGTGTGGCCCTCGGGATGCAACAGACTTGTGATTCCTGGAGGGGCCGAGACGTGCTTTGGCTTACGACCGCGTTTAGGCTTTGAGGGGGGTTGGTGAGCGCCGGGAATGGTTTGGCACGGTCGTACGACGTGAAGACCGTCTTTGCCATGTTCCTCACCCATTCGGAGGTCCCATAGGCAGATAGCGCCGTCTCTGCTCCCTGAAGCGAGGAGCTGGGAGTGGTTGGGGTCCCATGATACGGTTTTAATCGTGCTTGAATGCCCTTGGAGAACGTGGGTAATGTTGGAGGATTCAATGTTTGTTATGCGGATTGATTGGTCTCCAGAGCATGAAGCAATAGAATCATCGTCCCTGTTCCACTTGACTTGGAAAACACCGTTTTCGTGAGAATTAAAAGTCTTTGTTGCGGGAGCTGAAGTGGGGAACGTTAAGATGTATACGGAGAAGCAAGAAAAGGGCTCACCGTCGTCCCAATCTCTTCGTTTGGCGGCATTGAAGATAGTAATGGTACCTTCTTCGTCTGCCGCTGCCAGCAAAGAATCTTTGCCCTCTTTCGCGCCTGTGATAATTATTAGACAGTTGGGTATGGCTACAAGACCATGTGTACTCACGATGAGAGTAAGAACACGCGTATGGTGGAGTCAGGTATCTGTCTGGATGTGATGACAAGCATTTCAACACGTCTGCTTTATGCGAGGAGACGAAAGAGCGAAGTATAGGCTCGCTGGAGGGTCGGGCTATCGTCCAGGAATAAGCAAGGTATCTCAGTAGTGCGTGAGATATGCTCTTACCTTTTTCTACATTGATATAACTACTGGGTCTATTGATAAGCCTAGTGAGCTGTCGAAGCGGGTGTGGAGATGCCATGTTCATGTCGTGGTCGTCATCCGAATCTTCATATTCACTTTCACTTGAGGACGCGTCAGATTCGATGCTATCTGCACTTAAAGATAATTTAATGCGTTTATTGGGCCCAAGGCCTGTCAGGAGAGCCTGTCTCTTTGGCTTCTTGTCATCTGGTGGTGTCAATAAGAACGACTTGAGCGAGAGTTGGCGAGTTAGTGGCTTTGGGGGGAGGTTTGTACGCGTTTCCAGTGGATGCTGGGGTGAGCTTGGAAGCATTTTGGGGAATGTGGGCGGTGGTGGCAGCCAACTGTCGCGTCAAGGAGCGTGCGAAATCCCAGTAAACGCATTGGCATGTGACGGCGTGCCTCGTGTTCGCACGTGCCAGTGGAAACAAATATTGGGTAGATTAACGGAACGATTCCAAGTCTATTATACGACGCTGTCAGGTCGCCCGTGAAGCTTTGAAGACTGGGATGATCCCCCTAACGGCATTCAAGGAATGGTACTATATAAATAACCTTCTCGTGACGTGGGAAGCCATCGTGGGCACGGCTATAGCTTCGCGTTCACCTCGAGGCGCTCCATGGCTCCTCCTCCCAACGATCTACCGCCAGAACGTCCGACCGAGGATTCTCGTCAGGATTCAGGCAGGTTTTCTGTCAAGTTTCTCGTCCAGGCGGCGCTTGTGCTCTTCATCGCTTACGCAGCTGGGTACTATAATGTTGCTCGCCTCAACCTCTCTTTACCCCCATGGCTTCCAACCAAACCAAGTCATCCTAAGCATGTCATCTGTCGTCCGCCACTGCCGCCTATGAAGAACCAGGCATTTGACCCAGGCGACTATCGTATCCAAGATGCTTCACTCAACTTCGACGCGGCCATGAGGCAGCTTGCCTCCTTGGATAATGTCGACAGTGTCACTGTTGCGATAGTAACTCCGGATGGCCCAGTGTTCTCCAAGGGTTACGGTGTGCGACGCGCAAACGAAACAGAAGCTGAACAAGGGGGGGTTGATGAGAACACCGTCTACCGCCTTGCTTCTGTTTCTAAGATGTTTGCCGTACTGGAGCTGTGGATTCTGAAAGAAAGGGGAGCTTTGGAATGGTATGTTACGTTCCTTCGATTGGTCCTCTACTAATACACTCTCTCAAAGGGATGATGATATCACTAGATACTTGCCTCAGTTCCGGTACTACCCTGGAGGTTGGGCGGAACGCGAGAGACAGCGCCCTAAATCATGGGCACGACCTTCTCCCATAACTCTCCGGCAGATAGCGTCGCATATGTCCGGTATTCCACGAGATTTTCCTCCTGCGTACCTCGAGGATTGGCCGAATAGTATGAAAGGAGCCGGACTGCCCCATTACAACGGACGGCGCGCCCCGTCGGAGAGAGAGATCTTCGAAGCCATTCGGTCGTTTCCCCTCGCTATTGAACCGTATTCTCCCCCTTTATACTCGAACACTGGATATGCGCTTCTCGGTATGGCTGCCCTTTCTGCGCACCGGTCCCAAGGAGGCCGAGCCCGAACGTTCGCAGAGCTTTTACAGCATGACATTTTCGACCGTCTTCATCTCAATGGAAGCTCGTTCCTTGTTACAGAGAAGAACAAACCCAGGGTGGCTGTCGCTAAACATGATAGCGATGAAATAGTATGTCCATATTCGTCCCTGGATTTGCTCATTCCAACCTTTGGCAGGACGTAGACATTGGCACGATGAACCCTGCTTATGGGCAGCTGTCTTCTGTAGCAGACCTAGTGAAAGTGATGCAAACCTTCTTGGATCCCTCAAGTCCCAATAGCCTTATTTCTCCCTATAGCCTCAGGGAGTGGCTGAGGCCAAGCTATGCCTGGATAGACGACATGACAGAAGTCGGTTTGATGTGGGAGATCCTCAAAATTCGTGACTCATACGACCGGAAGCAACGCGTGTATCAGAAGTGTATGTTAAACTTCTGCCTCTTATAATCATTGAATTAACAAAGGATTGAACAGTGGGTGAATTCATGGGACACAAATCTGGTTTCGCGTTCAACCCCACATCATCGTTTGGGGTCATCGTTCTCATGACAGGCTGGTACGGGGACACGGAGAAGGTTGTGACACGTGCCTTCAACCACTTCCAGCCTGCCTTCGACTCTCTCCACGAAACGAATGCAAAGAAACTGTATGCAGGTACATGGAAGTCGGAAGGTTCGAGCAGCACTGCTGTAATCGGTGTTAAAGACGGATCCTTATGGATGAACAAGTTCACGATCCAAGGAAGTAACATTCTCGCCGTCTTGCGCGATGATCTCCCTGAAAAGGTTGCCCTGACTCCGACCGGTAGAGAAGGAGAGTTCCGGTCAGTTGAATTGGTGCTTGATACCGGAGAGTTTTCTGATATATTTGGTAGGCTCGCGAAGGGATATAGGCCATATACTGGCAAGGAACACTATGGTTGCATGCCTCTTTGGGTAATCAATGATCCAGGACATTCTCCGCGTGGTGCGCCGGTCGATATTATATATTTTACGGAGGACAGAGATGGGACGAGGACGCTTCATGTACCTTCGTCCGGAATCTCTTTGAAGCGTGTCTCTCTTTCTTGTCCTTTTTGATATGTCTAATCCATCAAATTCTAGTTACTTCTGTTGGAGTTCTATTTTAATTGTAGTGATGACGTCAGTGAGTACAGTGACGCTTATTAGGGGCTGGGCTGGTTGTCTGTATATAATCCTCCAATGCATGCCCTAGGAGCCAATGCTCGACTCAACGATCCTCTCCATCCGCCTTCTGCAGGCCCATGTTCCTCTCAACTTTCTCCTTCCATTCTGCATTGCTCTTATCACTCTCGCCGTCCATCGCCTCAGAAAGAAGAAAGACACTTCTGGTACCTTTCATCCAGAGTTGCCTCCACTCCTGACCCCGCCGTCAGCAAACGAGCTCGAAATCCAAAATGCTTCGCGTAAACTCGATGCTGACCTTCAAAAGCTCTTCGAAAAGGGGTTTATTCAAGGGATCGCAGTCGCAGTCGTAACTGCTGACGGTCCCATTTTTTCCAGAGGCTATGGGACCGTAAGTGCCAAGGAAACGGACCCAGAGAAACGCAAGGCTGTGGACGAGAACACTGTTTTTCGTATCTGCTCTCTCACCAAACTATTGACTACACTCAGGTTATGGATGTTGCAGGAGAAAGGTGCCATTGCTTGGTACTTGCATTCCTTTTCCGTTTTCATTTCAAGGCTGATACCCAAATTCTAGGGACGATGGCATCAAGAAATACCTTCCTCAATTCTCTTACGCGCCCGGAAGTTGGGAACAGCATTTGAAACAAGATCCAGTCAGGTTCAAAATCCCAACAAAACCCATTACTCTCCGGCAAATTGCGTCGCACATGGCTGGTATTCCGCGCGACGTCCCTTCACCAGAGATTCCAGAATGGCCTCAAAACCTGGACGGCTCAGGACTTCCCCATTACTACACCAAATCCGTCCCAACGGAGGATGACGTGTTAGAAGCCATCAAGTCGCACCCGCTCTCCCATATACCCAATTTCCAGCCCTTGTATTCCAACACGGGCTTTGCACTTCTTGGCATGGTTTGCACCGCTGCGACTGCCGTTGATGAAGGCCCTTCTGCACCCAGGTCATATCCTGAACTAATTCATCGAGATATTTTCGAACCCCTTGGAATGGCCTCTAGCTCCTTTCGCGTCACGGATGAAAATAGAAACCGGGTTGTGGTTGCTCCTACCGACAGTGATGACCTTGTGAGTCTAAGCGTCTCAGGTTTTACTTCCTCATACTGATTTTCGTTTCACTTTTGCCAGGACGTTGACCTGAGGGCCATGAATCCCGCCTATGGCGCACTCAGCAGTTCTGCCGATCTCGTAAAACTGATGCAGACCTTTTTGGGCCCAACTCGTCGCGAATGCTTGATCTCTTCATCCACGCTCAGAGAATGGCTGAGACCGGTGCATGTGTGGATCGACGACCTGACGGAGGTTGGTCTCATGTGGGAAATTCTCAAGATACCTGGCTCGTTCGGTCGACGACAGCGGGTATACCAGAAATGTACGTGTCCTGTGCTACTTACTCGTCCTGCCAGTTGATTGACTTGCAGAGTTTCTATGATACCCAGTGGGCGAATTTGATGGCCACTACTCCGCCTTTGCAATCAACCCGGCGTCTGGTTTTGGAGTTATTGTTCTTATGACGGGATCGTTCGGAGATTCTGAGAGTATCGTGATTGATGCTTTTAGGCATTTCCAGCCAGCATTTGAAATTTTGCAGAGGCAAGCTGCTAAGGAAACCTATGAGGGTACATGGAAATCGGAGGACGGAAAGAGTATGGCGGTAATCAGTGTTGTTGAGGGCTCAATGTGGTTGGAGAAATATTCCTTGAATGGGAACGATATTCTTGCCATTCTGCGGGACGATAAGCCTGAGAAGATGGCTCTTGCTTCGACCGGGAGGGAAAGAGAATTTAGGTAGGTATCCTGAGGAATCTGTAACAGGAGATTGATTGATTTCGAACTTTATAGACTTGCAAAGGGATACCGACCGGTGACTGGTTGGAAACATTATGGATGTATGCCGTATTGGGTCATCGGCTGTCCTGGACATTGTCGAGGCGCTCCAGTCGATATTATCTATTTTGCGGAACATCGGGATGGATTAACACTCGAAGTGCCATCTGTAGGAATCTCGTTAAAACGAGTGTAGACTTGGTGTAGACTCTGTTTATTGTGCCCATTTAAGATTTTCGTAGGAGTTCAGCTGAATTTGCATCGATATTTATAGCATAGAATAGCGTATAACTACATAGTGGTGACACTAATAAAGATGTTGAAACGATGATACTAGCAGGAGATGGAGCATGGGAGAAAGGCAGCTTTGCAAGAAAGATACACGATCCATGTTAAAGAATGCCTATGGTGGCTTTCAGGCCGACTCCTAGCATCTATTCGAATCGCCATCGTTTATTTCTGAAACAGAACAACACGTCAAAGAAACATACCTGGGTACCCATGCCCAGCAATGTGAAAGGCTGTACGGGCAAAGGTAGGATCAAACTAGACGGTTGTCATATACTGCGATAGCAAATGTAAAAACAAATTGAGCACTCACCGAGCGGCAGAACCAAGTACCTGGATATGGCGGTTATAGCAAATGCTGGTTAGATATAGCCTTCCACAGTTCGGGTCGCCACAGCCAAAACAGCCAAGATTGCTGCCTCCGCCACCTCCTCCACCGCCTCCACCACCACCTTCCTCGCCTCCGGGATTTCCAGGATTTCCGTGAGCAGGACGGCATCCGCAGGGCGCACCATCAGCCCCATTAGCGCCGTTATGACCATTGTACCCGTGGCCTCCTCCACCGCCTCCACCGCCTCCACCTCCGCCTCTCCCTCCACACCCTGGTTTTCCCGGTCTGCCTGGGTTGCCTGGTCGTCCATGTGGCATTATGTGAGTACCAAATGTGCTACGGTTGGCAAAGAAGTCTAGTGTTGGCGTCGGGAGGACGCTGCTATGGCTCTCTCTTAATATACTGCCAGTGTGCCGATTCACTGCGGACTCGGACACCAGAAACTGTTTCTTGCATTAGGTTGACAACGGTGTCGTTTAATCTTTGCCCCCGGAACAAATGGGCATGCGGTCTGCTGCATGCTAGCGCGTGTTTAGCGGGCTGTTGGGTTGAGGACAAGACACCTATTTTTGATGAGGGTGCTGGTGCAACGAGGTTGGATCGCAGCTCGATGTTACATGAGTATAGATCGTGCGTCGTTGGCTGTAAATGTGATATACGCTGCAATTGGGGGTATGGGCGAGATAAGAATGATTGAGCGAATAACCATGACTCTGCATTAAATCGACAATAATATGAGGATCATCGAAAAATACAACGCCAGGCTGTGTGCATCTTTAAAGTATGTACGCAAGTCACTATTCCCACTCTCTTCCGAGGACCTGCTCGTGAATCTATTCCATGAAACAGTTTCAAATACCAAGGGACTTATGCTTACAATTCCCTCTACCACGAGTTAGGATACCATCAAACATACTTACACAAATCCAACGTTGAATTACATTTTTCATCAATGGCCCGGGCAGTAGACTGCAGAGACGCTGGCGCAATGATCCTGATACGATACTAAGACCTAAAGGGAGATAGAGCATCGAGGAAACAAGTAAAGGGATTACATATATACTAGGAAGTACACAGTGGCTCGTTTCGTCCATTTCCACCAACAACGATGGAAGAATTCACGAGTTATAGCCTAGGTCAGTTACGGAACAGTCCCAAATATTGCTGATCTGTCTGGACTGTCAGTGAGCGGGACAAATGGGTGAATCAACGTACTTGGGGCGACTTCCAGAACTCAAGGGCTTCCGCCGCCACCACCTCCACCTCCCCCACTTCCGGGGTTCCCAGGATTTCTACCCGCGGCAGGAGACCCGCAAGTTGAGGGCATCCAATGCGCGTGGGCAGTGGTGGAATTGATGGTAGAATTCTGAGTCATCAGGGGCTTCGCCTTAGACTCTGCGTGTTAGCCTACAGGACTGCTAGTACTGAACTTTGGTTACATTCGAGGGGATATATGCAAGGCTAAAGCATGGATGTACACGCATGCGCTTTTGACATAGGCAAGTAATTGTGTCGAACGTCTTCAACGAGGTTGAGCGCTTACAACGGGAATTGCCGCGCGCGATCAATCTACAGACCAGAGAGAAACTCCTGCCCGCGACCTGCCTCTGCTTGACTCCCTGAAAAAAATGTGCATCTTGGGAACGCATCCTATGATTTATTCCTGTACTGTAAAAACACCCTTCCAGAATATGTGATACGAAGAGTAAGCGAACAGAAATCGGCGATCGCGCGCGAAACGAGATTACCTTTCGAAAGTTAAGCTTGTCTGCAGGCACCCCTTCCTTATTCCAACGCCATGGCCAGGTGGTATTACTACTCCTGAAGCGCTCACCTATGCCAACATCGAAACGACCTCTCTACGCTTTGTTTCCGTTCTCTTTACTACTAGGTTAATAGTAGCACGACCATCTTACTATCTTATTTAATCCTAGATGGCCATCACGTGTGCATCTTGAATTCCACCCCACGCGGACTGGTACTTCTGCACAAGCTGCACCATCAGTGCCGTTGTTGCCGTTATTGCCATTGCCGCCTTCGCCACCCCCTCCTCGGCCACCTCCTCCCCCTCCGCCTCTCCCCCCACAACCTGGCTGACCTGGACTACCTGGACTGCCTGGGTTTCTGGAGTGTAAAGTGCTGGAGTGCGTAAATGGAGCTTCAAACCGTCGGAACAATGCATGCTTATCCACTCTTTATATGCTCTATCGATCCACAAACCAGATTCAGAGTTCGTGCTGTCCATGTGCGGAGTACGAGGTCGTTTTAATCTCCAGCTGCGAAGCAGTGAGCAGCAACACGCCGTTGGCCGCGTGTTAATTCATGTGTTGATAATTATAATGAGCACCCCTGATTTCAATGAGGCGGAGCATGCATGCCCCACTCCGATCAATCGATTCGCAAAACTCCGACACAGTTCGAGTTGCCGCCACCCTTTTTGCTCTCTTAAAACGCCAATGTTGAACCCGTATACCTTGGAGCTTTTAAACTTCTTTGTGAAGACCTGACGTTGGACTGGACATTTGAGAATGGAGCAGACACAGACGATACATTGGCATAGGCACTAGTATCACGAGTAGCTTCTCAAGAAAGGGACTCGGGGCGTAACCATAGGCCTCAGAAATATAAGCATATCAAGTAACCATCGCAATCGGCTCATTCCAATGCAACATAATGAACTAGAGTAGAATCAAGGAGGCCTGGATGTATGTAGATCAGTTTCAGAACGATTACACCTGTGGCGGGACGCGTAGCGCGGTCACACACTTTATTGGATGGCAAGCTGCCACAAGTTATTCATCACCTATTGAAACTGTCAGTGTGCATTTCAGACACGGAATAAGTGTGAATTACCAGGGTCACCGCCTCCTCCTCCTCCTCCTCCGCCACCTCCCCAGCTTCCTGGGTTTCCAGGATTCCCAGAAGCAGGAGGATATCCACAGGGTGCACCGTCAGCACCGTCGGCGCCATCATTCCCATCGTATCCGTTGTCTCCTCCACCGCCGCCGCCTCCTCCACCTCCACCCCTTCCTCCACAGCCTGGCTGGCCTGGACTGCCTGGACTGCCCGGTCTTTCCGACATGATGGTAAAAGCAAGAGCTCTGAGGTGGCTAAGTGTAAAAATCAAGTGATGGAAAGGATGATGTAGACACGTTCCCAATCCCTGTATTTACACATACCACCGACCAAATAATCCATTCACAATTGTTTGTCTGCTTTCCGCTTTCTATGTCCATGAACTTTAACTTCCTTGGGTGGAGTAGAGCGGTGGACATATTGCATAAGGAGTCGCCGATCTCCGCGAATAGAGGCAGTGTTTTCCACCACTCTTATCTTAGCGTGAGAACGAGCGCTTAGGAGGGCACCCCGTGTTTTGCAAGAAGTTAACGTGGGACCACATAATGATCATGCCTCCATATTATTCGGGAAATTCTCTCTAAGTGGACAGGAGCCAACCAGGAGCCAAATTGCACCCAAACCTTACGCTTTCTTATGCCGCCCTTTCGGGAATCTCCCTATATGTCATTGCGCCGCCCACCGACCGACTCGGATATCGATGGACGATCGTCACGGTCGCTGATTCGCTCAAGATTCGCTGATAAGACCTTCGAGCTCTTGGTACAACACCGCAATACAATCACGTCTCGAGAAGTTACCATAAATCTATATTAGACAGACGTCACCGGTCAAGTTCGAAGGACTGAGTTCGACATGTTACCAAGACTTCGTCCGCTGATTGCCAAAAGCGAAGCGGGTGTCTAGTCATTCTCTCGTTGCTGCAAGTATGTGATATTGCTCACCTTAGGATATGGTGTGTACGAGATAAATTCATGTTATTGAGTAACAGCAGAGCTACTAATATTGATTCAAATTCAGAAGTCGCAACAAATACATTTGCAATCGAAGAAAGGGATATTCAGGTGGTGAAGACTTTTTTTGGATTTCGTGATGTTTTCCTACCGCCATAGTTGAGTAAGGGTGCTACAGCAAACACGATAAGACAAGAACCCACCAAAAACGATTGTGGTCTCTTGAAAGTGAGGAGAGGCGAACAAAACACGGAAGGCTGTACCTGCAAATAGGCGCAGTTAGTATGTTGTCCATAACAAAGCGTGCAGGTACAAACCAATAGGTTTACCAGCCTCCACCTCCGCCTCCACCACCACCTCCGCCTCCACCCCCACCGCCTCCTCCACCGCCTCCGCCTCCTCCTCCACCGCCTCCTCCTCCACCGCCACCACCTCCACCTCCACCTCCTCCGCCCCAGCCACCACCGCCACCACCGCCACCACCACCGCGATAACAAATGCTAAAGTGGCCCATGGATGATATTATGCAGGAACTGATTTAAAGACTGTTGGCCTTGTCCTGTTTTCGATTGGCGGGCTTCAATCTGTTATATAGCCACTGATTGGCCCCTTAGATAATTCCTAAGATAAATCTGAATCTTCAGATACCTGGTTCGTCTATGTCAGTGTATACCAGCTGACCAGGTGAGTAATTGTTCACCACGTCAAGAACCAATGTTTCCCACACCGGCGAATCCAAGCTCCGGACGTTCACGTACTTCCAACCCTCAATTAATTTATCTTTGAATGATCTTCTAACTTGACATTGAATGGAACCTCATTCATACAGCAGAAGATGAGAGATATACGAGATTGATTAGAACAACTCCAGTGTGTGCCATTTGCGGTATCTGAAGCTATGCTACTACTGCGCAAGTTCCATTCTGATGGGAACGCCCGTACTAAGAGCGCGCTCCGCACTTTGCCTTCCATCAAATTGAACTATGTCGCACCTTATCGGAAGTCAGATACCACCGGCAGTACGACTCGGAGACTGATCGTTCGCATATACATGTTTGCCAAAACAGAACTCCAGAACCCTGTAGCTTGAGTTCTCATGGCGTATGGGAATGCCAGTCTGTCGATAGGTGGTACGAGCGCTCAAGTCTCCTATCTGTATTGATATGTCGTGCTTGCCGGAAGAAAACACCTGCTGTAGTTAACATATATAGCAATTTGAAACTACTATGTGATGCGAAGAAGCCTTTATAATGGGGATGTAATGTGAGGCATGGGACTACTCGAGTCTTGTCAGAGTTCCCCTATGTCTCCTGGCTCCATCAGAAGTAAAAATAGCTTGTTGGACGAAACTTCTCTCATGCTTGAAGCTTGAACTAATCTGCATGATATGGTATGGTATGGTATGGTTTGCACATCACAACGGTGCGTCACGCCATTGATCAGTGCGCCGCTTCTCTGAATTACCAGCGCAGTGTTTGCATCCACCTGCCGGTCTCTTCTCGGAAGGGTAGGAATTCGCAGAGGAACTGTGGTCCCAGAAGCGTAAATGATATTCTGATGAGAAGGCACTGCATTAGGCGCCGGTGAACATGAGACCTAAGATAAACATCTGAGTACTATATTTATTCCGTCCTGATATGTCACGGTTCACCGGGAGTAAAATAACACCTGTTGGATTAAATAGGTTGAAACAGGTCTCGTACTCAACACATTCGCAATAATTACCAGGTATGTTGTACAAGAAGCCCATTGGCATTTTTATTGAACTTTGGGAGATCGGATCAGTGGGCAACAGAATCATTGGAGAACTTGAACCCCACCTTCTCTCCGTCGTTCTAAAGTAGCCCTAAACATAGGATAAACCCCAAATTTTGTAATGCCTTTGATGCCTGCTTGAGTATAAAGTACCTTGCAATGTAACAGACATATCTCATTTCAAATACATACAAGTGCGGTCTATCACAAACTAAACCAGGTAGGTTGGCAGTGAAATATCATTAAGGTTGAGTTACATACGAAATCTGCGGTCCGTAGAGTCATGTCATTCTTCGGTTTCGGTGGCAAAGGAGGTAGTGGTGGTTCAGATGGTGCTTCCGGTGCTCCCGGTGCTCCTGGCGCTCCTGGCGGTGGCAGTGGTGCTCCTGGTGCTCCTGGCGCTCCTGGTGGTGGCGGTGGTGCTCCTGGCGCTCCCGGTGCTCCTGGAGGCCACGGTGGAGGAGGCCATGGAGGCCACGGAGGAGGTGGCGGAGGAGGTGGAGGCGGCGGCGGCGGCGGAGGAGGAGGAGGAGGAGGTGGAGGTGGAGGAGGTGGAGGCAGAGGTGGGGATGGAGGCAAAGGAGGGGATGGAGGCAAATAAAGCGTTCACCTCGGTTAACTTCAGGAAGATCACAGTGATCTAGGTAAGCTCGTATCTCTTGGAATTGCCATATTTGACTGAATCATATCCAAAGGAATGGGGAAAAAACCCAGGACATTTTCATCGCTTAACAAATTTCGTACTGCAATTGTCGCGAGTTCGAATACTGTAAACCTCTTTGATTCAATCTAACTTTGTATGAACTCGTATGCGTGCAATCGTCTTTATTGTCTAAATTAACCTTACGTGGATTTAAATTCAGGCGTGCCATAGAACAGAACTGTGAACGCCATAATGTAGTCAACTAATTGCGGAGGAGTCATATCTCCCATATCATTTTCGGGCATCAAGAGGGATGCCTCCTCGATTAGCTAGGAATAGTCGACTACTAGTACCACGAAGTTTGTTGAAAGTACGCATCGGCTAACGTCTCAACGGCTGTCAAAGCAGCAAGTAAGGGCATTATGATATTGGGATGAGTCCAAGAGAGAGCCATCCCAGGGGCGCATTGCGCCATAGTTGCCACGACGCAGGAATCAGGATCAATGGTCAGCAGCAAGATACGCATGCCAATGTACCAGCCTGGGTATGGGTAGGGAAAAAGAATAAGACATATGTTGAAGGAAAGGTGAAGTCGGCAATGTAAGGTGCTCGACAGGTTAGCCAGATAAAATATGAGGTCAACTCACAGTTCAAAGCGGCACAGACGCGAAGAAGCTCTTACTAGTGACTCCATCGTTCAGACAGTGATTGAGAGCGAGAAACCTCATACACAATTCACCACCGACGGGCACTGGTTTGGAGTGCAGGCGATTGTAGGCGATTGTGGCATGAAGAAAAAGCACAGGAAGTAAGTTGGCACAGCCCCAACTGATGACCAGCGACCGTCAAATGCCTGTTAGCATTATCCGCAGAATGTCATCCATTGAGCCAACTGAGCAAGCGTAGCACTATGGCTTACGAATCACCTGCCTGTCTAGACGGTCATGAACGAGAGACGAATAGACGGAGTAACACTGGTCCTACGTCTAATGAGTATTTGGAGGTCCGGAACCGAGTCAGAGCAGAGGGAGTACCAAAAATATTAGTCTCTATCCTCCAAGCCTGGATCAGGAAGGGCAGTCACGAGAGAAACAAGAGAGAAATTGATGCCGTGGACTTCCACCCTGCACTGTTGAACATCGTACTTTGCTTATCTTGATACCGCAGTGTCTGCAATTGTTGGGCTCTGTTGAGGTGGGATAAAGTACGAGCGCTCACCGGTCAGGAGTCCCTTCATTCACCCTGCCATAACGAATCCTTGGGTCCCAAAAGCTGTAGGCATCGAATTCTATCAATCTGACGGCGAACTCCTATGTGCTAAGCCAGTAATACAGGGCTTCCGGATTGAGCTGCTGCGCAATTCTCGGTGATTTACGAAGGCAGCAGCATGCTGCGGGTGACCACCATTCTTGTTACACCCTAAACGTGTCGTCAACCAATTTCGGAACTTGCTTCGAACCAAACCAAACCAGTTGATATACATACTTATATGACAACGGCCGTTTGAACTGTCAAATCCTACGACTTTGAACGCTTTGAATTCCCAATTATCAAAGGCATATCGAGCTTATTGGTTTGTTACCATTTTGTTCATCTTCAGCTTCATTCCTGCTAACGAGGTCCTCAGAACTTCCCACAGAGAGCATGGTAGAATCTCCTGGCAAGCCTGGTGGTCCTGGTGGGACCGAAGGTGGACCACCTAACAATAATGGCGGTTCTGGCGGATGGGGGTGGGGCTTTTGGGGACAAGGAGGCCAAGGAGGTGCTCCTGGTCAACCCGGCCAGCCCGGTGCTCCCGGTGCTCCTGGCGGATGGGCAGGGGGAGCCCATGGCGGCCATGGTGGCCATGGTGGTGGGTATGCCGGTGGTGGCGCTCCTGGAGGGGGTAGCGGCGGGTGGGGTGGTGGTCCTGGTCAGCCCGGTCAGCCCGGTCAGCCAGGATCGCCTGGCGGCGGTTGGTTCGGTTGGGGAGGGCATGGTGGACATGGTGGACAGGGTGGACAGGGTGGTGGTCCAGGCGCTCCTGGTGCTCCTGGGGGCGCAGGAGGATGGGGTTGGGGAGGCTATGGCGGCGCTCCTGGTGCTCCTGGTGCTCCCGGAGGAGGGGGTGGCGGGGGAGGGGGCGGCGGCGGATGGGGCGGCGGCGGATGGGGTGGCGCGCCTGGACAACCCGGTCAGCCAGGTGCTCCCGGTGCTCCTGGGGGTGGTTGGTTCGGCTGGGGAGGACATGGTGGTCATGGTGGTGGCCCAGGCGCTCCCGGTCAGCCTGGTGCACCTGGTATGAGCGGTGGTGGAGGTGGTGGAAGCGGTGGAGGTGGTGGAGGCGGGCACTGAAACCCTACGGCAGCTGCCCAAATTCCCAAGTCAGTGTGGATTTATCATATTTCAGTCGAGCACTCACTCAATCGTACGGTGTCCCTTGTTAGACAACCCGGCTCCCATGGCTCATCTGGCGCTCAGTCTCTTTGCCACAGTTTTCCTTGGATATGACCGATGTCTAGCCCTTGTACGATATCAGACTCGAAGTTTGCATTTGCGTTGTTTCTGGATTGTCGATTAGTACGCTTGAAAAATCAATATGCTTTCTTGTAAGCTCTATAGGACTGAGGGACGTACGTTAATGATCATTGCATAAACCGCAGGAACCGTGTTTAACAATTTCACTTGGTCGTCGCTTCGTCCAAGCGGTCGCATGATCACGGATCTTCAAACTCGGTTGGTGCGTCATCTACGTTTTACCAGTTGGTTTGTCACTGCAACTGCGACGATGTTGACTTTGGAGCTGATGTCAACTGTATCCCTAAAAGCGTACTGTACCGTAACGAGCCTCGACTGTACTTTCCCCTGCCAAATTCACGTACCAACAGTGTCATTCACCCACGAATACTTAGCAGAAGAGATAACCTGGTGGACTGAGTCAACGGTTCTTACATAGCAAAGCTGTGATAACCTGAGCCTGACGGGCTGAATCTTATGTCGGGCGACGTCGACTTGAATCGAGTCTGAACGAGTAGATCAATGGAGGGCTCACTTTGGAATCAAACCCAATGACCAGTTCCTTCTCTCTTGGGTTCCTGGCACTTCACCCCTTCATTACGAGAATGATGAGTCACTACGTGGACATCGGTTGCCGCCTGATCTCAATTCATTCCAGGTAGATAAAACGGAGTTTTTTGACGAGGATAGAGCTGCGCATTTGTACGGTTGAATTGGAAATTCAGTGTAGTTCAGCGTTGAACACGATTGCAAATTTCAATCTCCGCTGGAACCGCTGATGTCAGATAACGCCGACTTATGGCAGGTCCTCTCCTCCTGGTATCCTCAAAGCTGTGGAACGGGACCTGTTGACAAACGAACACTTCTGGTTAGTACCAGGTTTTCTGGTGGAATTTCTGATGAGCAAAAACCCCTCATGCGCGCTGCCCCGCTACATATCGACCTACATAGCAAGTATGTAACTGGTTCGTTTGCTCCCATTTTGAATGGCGGGGATATCATATCCCCGGAATGATATGCAAATCTGGAAATCATATCAGGACCCAAAATAGCACATATCAGCCTCACCTATCACTTGAGCAAGTTCTAGACCTTGAGGTGCTGAGCAAGAGGGTCGTGTAGTCGGCAGAGACCTATCCCGACGCTGTGCCCGCAGCAGGCTCATTGTTCATTTACACTGTCATTATCAAACTACTGCATATCTTTATTGTTCATTTACACTGTCATTATCAAACCGCTGCATTTCTTTGTTGTTCACATCATCAAACCACTGCATATCTTTGTTGTTCACATTATCAAACCACTGCATATCTTTGTCACCGGAGATGAAACGACTCCGTGCACTGCCGCTTCAATAGACTGTATTACAACCTATCCATACCCTGTGTCTATGCCGCAACAAGTTTCGTTTTGGTGAACCGTCAGAGTATATAAGAGACGGAACGTACCTGCGTTCTATCCAGTGAATCAACACTACGCACTACAGCAGCTTACTACTCTTGTAATCATGTCGTACTACGGCTATTACGGACAGCCAGGCAATCCGGGTAGGCCTGGCCACCCAGGTTGTGGCGGGAGGGGTGGAGGCGGAGGAGGCGGAGGCGGAGGCGGACGCAATGGATACAATGGCAATAACGGCGCCAATGGTGCCGATGGTGCTCCCTGTGGGTACCCTCCTGCTCGTGGAAATAATGGAAATCCTGGAGGCAGGGGAGGCGGAGGAGGCGGCGGCGGTGGTGGTGGTGGAGGAAGTAACCCTGGCTGCTTAGGTTGCGGCGACCCGAACTGCGGGAGGTTGTACATATCCAACAGCTGCTATAACCGACAAGTCCAGCCACTTGGCTATCGCGGAGTATGAGCTCCTCCAGGTAATTCATCTATTTTATTCGACTTCCCAATTACATGTACTCATATTCAAATAGGCCATCTGTCTCTACTTGCAGATTTTTTGCAACATCCAGTCTCGTCGCTGCAGGTGGACTACGAACACATTCCATTCCACTGTTGTATACTCTATGTATTTGTGCATAGCATAATAGACGAATTCTCTTTGTGGTTCTTTGACGCATGATTCCTTACCGTCCGGTGAAACTGATGGCATACTACGTCTATAAGAGCAGATCGAGCGACATGCCGGTTCAGTGTGTTTTCTAGAGATATGCTATGTTTTAGGGGATTCGTCGCGTCTCACTGGTACTTATAATTAAGTCACATGGTAATGCGTCTCGCGTTTGCACGTGCTGTTGGTCGGCCGAAAACTAACATTTCGCTATATTTCGCGAAGTTTTGACGGGACTATTTCAGGACCAGTCCCTTGCAAACCTGCCAACCACTACACTATGTTCCGTACTCCTTTCAGATCGTTGTCCACCGCTGCCAGGTCATCCCTTAAAATTGGGTTGATCCCTGCTGACGGTATTGGCAAGGAAGTCATTCCGGTATGGCTTTTGACGGAACTTTGCGGTGAATTATTGACGGATATGATTGTGTAGGCTGCAAAAAAGGCTATTATAGCCCTTGGATCTGATATTCCCAAGCCCGAATTCATTGACCTTGCTGCTGGATGGGAGACATTCACTAGGACTGGGGTTGCTCTTCCGGAAGAGACCGTCCGGTATGGGGTTTCGTCTACTGCGCTGCTTGTGCTGAAATGCCTGGCGAAGAGTTCTGAGGGATGAATGCGACTGTGCTTTGTTCGGATCCGTCAGGCAAGTTCGCTGCCTGTCTATATCACGATTGGTGGCCTGAACGCATCTCCTAGCTCTCCTTCCCGAAAGGTGACTGGCTACTCTTCCCCTATTGTCGCCCTACGAAAGGAACTCGACCTGTATGCCAATATCCGACCTGTTGTTTCAGTATGTTATTGATTAAACCCTAGAGGATGAGCCGGTTAACCTCTGTGTAGGTTGCCCCAGAGGCTGGTCAACAACCATCCGTGAACCTCATTGTCGTCCGCGAAAACACCGAATGCTTGGTGAGGCCAAAATCAACGTCCAATCATATAGAAGTTCAATCTTGTTTTCAATAGTATGTTAAGCAAGAACAACAAACTTCTGGCGAGCACGGAAAAGAAGCTCGTGCTACTCGTCTGATCACCGAACGAGCATCCCGAAGGATTGGTCAAATGGCTTTCGAGCTGGCTAATGCACGACCTCGCAAGGTAAGTTAGGGATTTTCGGGACTTCGCCATGGATTGAGTTATTCAATACAATCCACATAGCATCTTACCATCATCCACAAATCCAACGTTCTCTCCATCACCGATGGTCTCTTCCGAGAGACCGTCCGTGCTGTCCCTGCTTTGCCTGAAGTGAATGGCAAATATAACGACGTTACTATCATGGAACAATTGGTTGATAGCGCTGTCTACCGGTGAGCATGAAACCCGCGAGCTCTCGACCTGTTGCTAACTCCCCTCGACAGTCTGTTCCGTGAACCTCAGTGCGTGTTACAGTTCCATTGCTAGTGGAAACTCCATGCTAAGTGTATCGTGTAGAGTCTTCGACGTCATGGTTGCTCCCAATCTCTATGGCGACATTCTTTCGTATGTGTCTTGTTTACCGAAACGCTGTCCGAAGGGCGCTCATATCATACACAGTGATGCCGCTGCCGCCCTCGTTGGATCTCTCGGTTTGATTCCCTCCGTGAACGCTGGAGACAACTTCGTAATGGGTGAACCGTAAGTCTCTCTTCTACAATTGCACGTAGATCTTTTTCTAAGTTTCATGTTTTACAGCGTTCATGGCTCCGCCCCTGATATTGAGGGGAAGGGCATTGCCAACCCTATCGCTTCTATCCGCTCTGCTGCCTTGATGTTGCGCCACCTTGGATACACCAAGGGTGCTGATAGGCTGGATACTGCTGTTGACCAAGTTATCAGGGAAGGCAGGTACTTAACTCCTGATCTGAAGGGAACCAGCACGACAAGAGAAGTGTTGGATGCTGTGTTAGCCAAAATCTAAGTACAATACGTCACCTAACACTCTACTGTGTCAATCGGTTCCGAATAGAGTTCAGGGATACTCAGGAGCAATAATTTGTGGGACGAGCTGGATCTCATTCAACGTTGCTACCAACAAGTATGCTATGACTATGGGCATTTAAATGGGAGTTGGTGCAAGGCGCGGCACACTTGAGGATTGGCCTGGCGGCAAAATCCTAGTTTCTTCCCTCAAATGACGCGGTGTCGCGGGCATCAATGTCCTGAGAGGTGCAGACTGGACAAGGATGGGCACAGGAACACGACGGGTGCTTGTACGAGATACACGAGGACCGGTTGGGGCGGGGGCGATCCGTGGTCGACTCATGCTATAGGCATAGCCGAGTTTGGGGTTCGTCTCCGCATTCTCTGTTGATGGCATTGGTGCAGAGATGGTCGGGAAATCGGTATCCGTGTCTTTAAGGGGAATGAAAGGATGCTTGAACTGTCCGACAAGGTGCGCTTTACGTCGATGAGCAGGCGATCGAGGTCGTCCCATTTGTCTTTCGGCAATTGTGAGGAGAGGGCGACCATTGGAAATCTTCAATGCGCGAGGTGGGACACTGACTTTGCGTCGACTGGTGAGTTCGGCGGCTATGATGGGATGCGGTGGTGCTGGTGATGTTAAGGAGCGAGATGGGGCGTTGTCCTTCGGAGGAGATTGGGTTGGGTACAAAGGAACTCTGTAATCTCTTTCCAGGATGCTGGGGTACCGAGGCTTGAGCTGAGGGACTGTCTGCATTGGCAGATCGATTGTCATTGCCGGGCTCGTAACCTTCCCCTTTGGAGGTGTGACAGACTCAGTTTGGTCGTTTAAGGGTGAACCCTTCTTTGCAACGCCTCGCAATGCACCTTTGCGAGTGAGAACAGAACGGATGCGTTGCAATGATGAGCGTGGACCAGCGGAGGGAGGCGGCTCGACTCGGTCTGGGACTGCGTAACTCTTCCTCCACCAATCTGTTATCCCTCCTTTGGCATTTTTGCTGTCCGTTACCATCCACCAATTCCGTTTCTCTGTTACTCCTGATTCTACGTCGGCTGTCTTATTCTTGGGCTTGACAAAGAAGAACCAGAACCCAAATCCTACGAGCGCCAGGATTAGAACGGAGAAAGTGACTCCCAGAGCTATAGAAGTGACGTCCTCCTTTGAGAGCTTACTGTTGCGACGTCAGTGATCAGGCTAGAAAATGAGAGCGGAGGGAGTGACACACGATTTGGCCTCTTCTGCAGCTCGTGCAGTGATGACATTCCTTTGCGCCTCTTCTCGGGATTGAACAAAGCGCCGGGCTAGGGAAACGGCCCTCCTCCAGGGATAGGTCATCTTTGAATGAATTTGCACGACTTTCCAGAGTCTTCCCGTCACAGACGGTGTGCACGTTGGGTGAGATATCCAGTCTGAGGAATATCAATGATGGCCCCAGGTTTATATAGCCTTTGGGCGGTGCCAAGCACAGCCTGTGATGGCGTATGCGGTTAGCAACGAGTCGGATCAGCGAGGAGGTCGGCGGTGAGGGTGAAACTGCAGAGCCTATATTAGTTGGCGCTGAACACTCAGATGAAGCCTACAACGGCGTGGGGTAGGGATCCAGTCAACGGTGTGAATCAGAGAAGTCGAACAATAACACTACATTCAAGGAACCAGCAGACTATTAGAAGATGCAAGAGAACGGCAGCAGGAATTCATTGTAAATAGAAAGAGCAGTAGAAGGTATGCTCAGAGGACCTGTGGGTTGACATGGAGGTTAGCGCCGGAAAGGCACCGGCGGTCTCGGCTCTGGGCGCCAAATGGGGGTCACATGGCTGAATGAAACCGGGGAGTCGGCGTCGATGCGGTTGTCCTCGAATGCAGTGGTTCCAGCGTGCCTCGTGCCGCTGTTGAGCCTCATATCCTTGACTTATTCTCATGATAGGGGTCTAGTGCTCTCTTCTACGACATATACCCGAAATAACGACACTACCCGGCAGAAATCACGACTTCTCTCCGCTCATTTATTCCAACTGCTCATTCACGACAGACGCGTTCTGCAACACTGTAACGGTTCTACACTAGAGGATGGCCAAGGGAAAACAAAAGCAAAAAGCAAAGCAGGCGGAGGAACCAAAGACTGCAAAGGCTCAGACTACCAATGCTTCGTCGAAGAAGGGAGATAAATCGAATGGTTACTCTGGTGAGACGCCTTTGTGGCTATTCAAATGCAGCATACTGATCGGTATTTCTTAGATAAAGAAGAGGTGGAAGCTCTTTTCGAGCGCAGTGCTTCTTTTCCTACCCAGGATGGATCAGGAACACCGACGCTCATGACTAGGCCAATCAATCATGAATACAGTGACGGCCCGTGGCCTGCACCGACAGGAGGAGTTGGACGGCCAGGCCAGTGGGGGGGATCGGCTGGTAACTGGGTCCAGGAAAATAACTGGGAAACTGTCCCTCAAAATCAATTCCACAACCCCCCTCCTGTGCCTTCCAAATCGCCCGCACCATTTCCGCCCAAGAACAATGATACCGGTTTGGGAACTATACCCGAAAACAGGTACTCGTCTTCAATGAGGAGCGCTGCCGGACCTTACGAACATCAAGACGAATATAGCTACCAAGAGCATGAAGATTACCAGAATCATGATAATTATGACGCTGCACAGGCTCGCGCCTTTGGCAATGAACATGGAAAGAGCTGGGATGTACCAGCGTCTGCTCCGTCCGATGCTACCCATATTCCTCCTGTGACTGCAGCCGGTATGACTGCCCCTTCTGTCCCTGTTCAGTCCCCGGCTCCGGCTCCTCCTCGGGCTATGACTCCCCCTCCCACGTCAGTGACAGACCTTGCCCTTGCTGAATACAGGTCGAAACCTCTCAAGTATACATCTGCAAGTGAAGCTGCAAAGAAGGTCGAATCCAAGACTTCGTCAGCAAATCGAAACTCGTTTTGGGCTCAAACACACGAGCAGGCTGCTTCTCAGAGGGGGATATTCATACCTCAGCCGGAGGGCGTTCCAAAGTCTGGGAAGGGCCCTCGAGTTGAGGACCCTAAGACTGAGATGCCCAGAGGCCCCAAATTGCATGAAATGACTAGTCCGCCAGCTTGGATGCAGTGGGGAAATCCACAGAAGAATAAACCGCAGTCCCAGTCTCAACCACAACCTCAGCCTCAGCAACACCCTCAACCCCAGAAGCATGGTCGGCAGCATCCTCAACAAGGCAAATATGGGAATGCGGCTTCTGCGCATCAGAAAGGAGGTGCGAGCTGGCAGCACTGGGATAACCCGGCGCATGCGCGTGAGCGATTCGTCCCTCCCAGTGACGACAGTAGTGAAGATGAAGAGGACTGGGAAGACGATGGAGACTGGGATGGTCAACAATGGGGGCACCAAGGGCGTCCTTCCCAACAGCATGGCGGGCATCAAGCCTGGGACCATGTGGGTGGTCAACAACGCGGACATCATCCACCATCACAAGGATGGGGGGATGTGTACACAGGACACTCGAAGAGTGGTGATGTTTGGGGCCCATCTGCAGCACGAGGGGATGCAGCGCCAAGCCGTGGAAAGCAAGCAGGTGGACCTGATGCCTGGAATGTCTCTGGAGGTGGGCACTCACGCGAAGGAGCACTGGGTGGTGGAAGAGGTGGAGGCGGTAGATGGGACCACCGAGAATCAACGGCTGGTTACACAACTGATGATGGCTGGGGCCAAAGCAGAGGAGATCATGCGTGGGGTGATGGAACGTCTCATTCTCAAGCTAAAGGATACAGTGGACATGGAGCAGATGGATGGGCGCAAGTGGGAACCTCCAAGGTGAACTTCGATCCTTCTCGTGCTGCTAAGGGGGACGTTCTTTCTGGAAACAGGAATGCCCTGTCTCCGCATGAGCGCTCTCAAATCTTGAACAATTTACTCAACGGTGCGATTGAACAGAAATCAAAAGCAGCACGCCATGCTGCAGATATGTCTCATGCCGCTTCGGGGGATGGGCATGGATATGGATGGGGCGATGATGGGTGGGCAGGTAGTGGACTGCAGAGTCAAGAGAAAGAGAAAGAGACAAAGAAAAAGAATACTGCATCTCATGGGATGAATGGAGATAGATACGGATGGGGTGACGATAGCTGGGGAACTGGTGGGCAACAGAGTCAAGGGAAAGATAAGAAGGAAGGGAAAGATAAGAAGAAGAAAGAAAAAGAGAAGGGTAAGGGGCGTGGGTGGACTATGTGGGGTAAAGGAGGAGAATCCAAAAAGCAACAAGGAGATGGATGGGAAAACGGTGCACGAGGACAGGACGAGTGGTGGCAGACGGTTGACGACAAGAAAAAGAAGAAAAACGCAAAGAATCAAGACGACTGGGGCGCATGGGGAGGAGCAGAGGATGAATGGGGCCTTCCCGCTTCAACAAACAAGAAGACGAAGAAACAGGATAAGGGTGAGCGGGATGGATGGGGTGGTGATGATGATGATGATGGATGGGGTGGTGGTGGTGGTGGTGGTGGTGGTGATGATGATGGATGGGGTGACGGGGACGACGGATGGGGCGGAGACGCCGACAATACCTATGACGATGGAGGATGGGGTGGTGGCAACGAAAACAGTTGGGCAGCTTGGGATACTGGAGGGAAGAAGTCGAAGAAAAAAGAAGATCCACTGGCTACATGGGCAGCATCTGGTGGACAGGGCGGTTGGGGTAATGAGGGTAATGAAGATGATCATAGGGTTCGCTTTGCTACGAGAGAGGCTCCCATGTGGGGTAGTCAAGCAGGTACTGCCAGTGGAATGCCTTCGAAGACGATGCAAGCAGCTCAAGGCTATACGCATAACGGCCCAACACCAGAGCAAATCAGTGGCATCAAGTTGCTCGAGTCAAAGGAAGCAGCCTTTGAAGGAGTGAAAAAGGCGTTCTACTCGTTTAGTAGACCTGCAAAAGAAAGGTTTCACTGGATGTTCCCACCTGAAAATGACCCACGAATTGTGGCGCTGTTACATTGGATTCAGGTCTCAGGGCCTGCGATCGGGGCTCTTGGAGTGAGTGTTGGATTTGTGTAATGGAAACGCCAGCTGACGGACCAATGTAGTTACAGAAGTTCTTGCAAACAAGAGAACGAGGTGCACTTTTTGTGAATGCGACATTCAGATTACCAGAACATCCTGGCCTGCCTGTCTTTGATTGGCTCACTTTTGATCGACTACAACCGACGATGGACAAAACGCTCCAGGAGTCGGCGGCATTTTACGATCCAGCTGCTATTGCCGTCGTTTTCATATACCTGTCCTCTCCAACTGGCAATAGCATTGCTATCTGGAGACGGAAAATTCCGGTGCCTAAGAGTGTTACGATGGCTCTGCAGAAGGAGATTGGGCTGATGAAGATGGGGTTGAGACCTGAAAGCGAATATGTTGTTTATGTTGAGGAGTATGTTGATTTTCTACCATTATCAGGATTGAGTTAATCACTTAGTCTAGGATGCCCCCTCGAGGTGCACGTAGAGGCCGTCCTCCATCCAATAAGACGCCTCAATATGCCACATCTGTGCCGGCACCTGTACAACAGGCTGGTCCTGTCGCACAAAAGCCAAAGGTAGTGGTAAAACAACCCAGCGCTCCTTCAGTGGCTCGGAAAGCCAATGTTGTGCATCCGACCAACCCCACGAAGGCCAAAGTCGTCGAAGTGAAGAAAAAAAAGCGGAAGTGGTGGCACTTTTTCAGCAACTTGTAGCAATGTGTGATATTTGTCGGTTATTATCTCTTCGTATTTCTAGTATGTCTCTTCTTCTGTTTCTCCGCTTTCGCGTTCTTTGTATATTTCTGTATCATTATCGTCATTTCTATTGGATTAATGTGTAGTATAGATAGTAGATATCCTCTGATCGTATGCTTGTATAGAACGGATCATTCACCGTTGCGTCATGGCATGACCCGTGCGAGCCGCAATGCCTTGTTACTCACGTCTTCAGGACTTTATCATGAAACAGCTATGGAAAGGACAGTGAACGTCGAAAGTCCTGCTCCCTCTGCGCCCATTATTATCCAGCCTGCCGAGGATCAAGCTCAAGTCCGAAGGAAGCCCTACCCAGCGTCTGTACACTTTGCGTTTGTGTCAGGCATCCTCTTACCCCTGACCGTACTACCATGGGTCTTGAGCAAGCGACATACTGCCAGCCTTCGAACGCGTTTGAAGGAAGCTGAAGCTAAATTTCACAGTGTACAGCTGGACTTGCGGACTACCCTCTTAGAGCTTGATATGACCCGGACCCAGCATGCTAGGGTCCTCAACGAGATGAGGGGTCTCAAGTCAGAGCTCGAGGTTTTGAAGGGGAAGATGGAGACAATTCAGTCTGATGTTACCGCTGCCCAGCAGCCTCTTAGGACGGATATCCTAGGATTACAGAAAGATGTAGGCGAGATGAGGTGCGTCTTATTATCCTCAACAGTGATAGCCCCTAACGAGTAGCTTGGGCAGATCATCCCAGTCAGAATCGCTCCGGGATATTGGCCAGTCTCTTGGGCATGTTGCGGGATTTATGCATGAGATGGAGCTACGTTTAGGTCTAGAACGACGGGGGGAAGATAATCGTGGAATTGACCGGCTCAGGAAGATAGCCGTTAAAGTGCAGGGACCAACAGGAGTCGCCTCGAGCTTGAAAGACCCTTGAGGCTGACAATCTAGTATTTCAGTCTTTCCATGGTACTCCTTTCGGTTCCGATAGCCCTTTGTTAGCTATTCTAGCATTACAATAGTGTTTTGATGGAGATTAGCCTACCGGGTCATTTATATGTTTGTAGTGTTCACACGTGTTGACAACGGCTACCTCATTGCTGAACGCATGTCTGCATAAGCCTTTTCAGTTCTCGATATACTATGCGGAGCGAACCCCTCCCATTGTCCCTGAAGCCTCCAAGATTTTAATTTCACGATATCTTCTTGTCGGTTGGCCGGTTCACCATGTCGAATCCACAGGAAGACACCCATCCTTCTATGGTTCCCAGTTCGGAAGCTCCAGCGGTTCAGGAAAGTGCTAATGGTGAGGCAGCGCCTGCCAGGGCACAGGAAGATAGCAACAGCCAGGTGCAGAGAGGCGAGGGGGACGGTGGCGATTCGGAAGAGCAACCTCTGGAGTCGCATGAGGTAATAGAACTGCAGACGTTCAGCGAGAGGAAGGCTTGGATCGACGAGAAGATCAAAGTAATCTCTGTCTTCTTGCCATTTTATTTCGCGCTCATAGTGCATAGTTTCTGGAAAATTTGCCTCCCATCGAGGTTTTCTCTGGATTAGACTCGTTGCGCAAGCAGACTGACGAGTGTCCTGGTCTCCCCTCTCGCGAGAAGCTGCAGCAATGGATGGCGGAACATGATATTATCGAGAAGGAAACGGAAATATCCGACACTGGAGAACTGAAGAAGCTCAGGCAACTAACTAAAGGTCCGTCCCATCTCGTTCTTTCATCCGTTGGAAAAGGCCTCATTGTATGCGCTCTCCTCAAGCTGCTACCCAACGGAATCTATCCCCCGCCGATACTGACCTCATTGAAATAACGTTGACGACTATCTATGCTCTAGACAAACTAATTCATCTCCTTCGCGACCGCTCGGAACACTTGGAATTATTGGGAATTCGGTTGGATTGGGAAGCAAATAGGACTGCTTCGTGGAAGGATCATAGGAAAATACTCGAAGATCTTGACGGATTCATTAAGACTCGCGCACGCTGGTCGCCTGCAGTCTATGAAGCCGTTGCAAAGCCGGAAGAGTCGTCGCCCGTCCTTTCGCGGCGGGGCTCCGTCGCCTCCTTAGTATCAATCGGATCCGAGTCCTCTTTCAATAACCCAGCATTCTCCCGGAGCGCTCGCTTCAAGCTTGCTGAAGTCCTCGCAAGAGACGCTGCTCAGTTCGGCGCGAGGATAACTGGCCTTTGCCATGGAAAAGTTGCTACTGCTGGAAGAATACTCGACAAGCTCATTGATCACAGTCGGAAGCCAGTTCCTGACGAATTGCTAGACGAGCAAGATCGTTTGGAGGAGAAAAGCATCCAGGATTTGGATAACGTTGGCAAATTCAGCATGGAACTGGTCATGCAGTGGAGGAAGTATGTGGGCAGTTTGCTAGTTCCTTTCACTGATTTGACAACTTATGATAGAGCCGATGAAATTTACGTAGAAACCGTGAAAGACCAGAATGCCGCACGAGAGCTGTATGAAGAGATCCAAACAGCCAAGATACGACATCCCAACTCCATCCAGAGCAATGAGTTTACGTCACGAATGGATGCGATTTTGAAGCGGTTGGCTGTGAGAACAAACCCTTCCGCAAGGGTTAACACGTTCCCAAAACCCGAACACCCACTCTTTCCTGACCAAGTCGAAGCAAACAACTCTTTAGCCATTTCTCTGTCGTCTGAAATAGCAACCGCCAACGCACTTGCAGAAAAGGCCGAAAGGGCGGGAAAGGAATATCGGGAACTATGGGAATCAGTCAAACACGTGGAGTCAATATCAAATTTAGCAACAGAACTCAGCTCGTCATTTTCTTCGATCCTTAAACGCTTGCGTGAAGGAGTACCTGCGGACAATGATGAAGGATACCCTCCTGATCTGACTTCTGTTGCTTGCCTGGATCCCTCGCGCCATAGCATCTTCCTTGGGCTCCTTCCTTCAATTCTCTCGGAGGTATCTGAAGTAACGGACAAAGCGAACGAAGTTATCAAAGAATCCCACCTCTCGTTCGAAATACTCACACACGATTCCATTGATCCAACCTTCAAGTCTAATGCGAACGCGGCAATCCAGGGACTTGTCTTCCTTAGAGATGACACACGCCAGATATCCGACTTAGTCTCGGAGCGAGTCCTGCGTCTGAGAGAGACGAGGCAGGTATCGAATACAATGGATTCCATGCTCAAGGAATTGGAGAAGGTCCGGGATAAGTTGATCGAGGAGATGGAACGTGGATGTTGGAAACAGCAGTCCACTAGGAATGGTGCGCCACCCACACCCGAAAGTCCTCTTTCTGAACTTGCACCGGTTTCTTCATCTTCCCATATGGAAATTCGTTCCGACTTGGACATCATCCAAAAGAAGTTGGCCGATTCTGTGGATTCGCCTATACAATACCTTATTCCTCACATGGCATCCCATCTTCAGGAGCATCTCTTGCGCAGGACGAAGGGTCTAAGGGACGTGTACGAGAGTCTGCTGTCCATGCAGAACATATCACAGGGGATTCTAGAGCAAAGCGAATCGATGTCCATTCTTCGAGACGAACATAACGCATTCCTCCTTCGTATTGAAGACGTGAAACATCGGCTCGTCACTCTGACTGGCAATACCTTTGAAGACAACATTTCAGAACAGGATTCCAAGGTGGAAGAAACCTCTATCAAATTCGATCTCAAGACTGTGCAAGACGACGTTACTGGGTTCATCGACGGGTTATCTAAACGTGTCCGTTTCGTCTCTCGACACTCTGTCATTTCTCCGAGCCGAACGTCGTCCATCCGCCGAAAGTCTGAAGAAATGGGGGACGTGTCCATACCCTTGCATCTTCCTTTCGATCTTGCGCAATTGGACGACACAATACGCTCAGAATCAAATGCCTATGTTATGAGGCTTAATGGAGCTCTAGACTCAGTATCTAAAGCTTCTGACCACCTCACGTTAGCACAGCTTGCAAAGGAGCTTGACCAATCTCTTGCTTCTACAATCGACATTGTTTACGACTCCCAGGAACGTAGCAAATCATTAAAAGCTTCCTTTGATGCTTTAGTTGACTCAAGTAGTCCTCCTTCCGAAACTCTTGTAGAAGATCTTGACAGCCTTATTTCCCAAGTCGACGAGGCTAGTCACTCTCGGATACCGAGCATGTCGAGATGCTTTTCTCCTCTCCGGGATCTTCTTCGAAAGATGGACGTTTCATCGAAGAACCTTGACAATTCCATTCGACAATCATTGTATACCTCTCGAGTAAGGTCCGTGGACGATGTGGAGACACGCTACCATTCATGGTCGGACAACATATCCAATCTCAAAGCTTCGATGGTAGCTGCTCGTGCCCAAGAAATACAAAGACTTGATGGAATTCGTCAAGCAGAAGAGCAAAAGAAGCAACAGGAAAAAGTTCGCCGCGCTGCTGAAGAAGCGGAGCGCCTGAGGCTCGAAGAGGAGGAGCGTGCGAAGGAAGAGCAGAGGAGGGCAGAGGAGGAACGTCGAGCAGAAGAAGAGAGGGCCCGGCAAGAAATGTTGAGGAAGGAGGCTGAAGAGGTGGAGCGACTTCGCATGGAGACCGAACGCAGAGAGGCAGGAGAGAGAGAACGTCTGCAGCAGGAAGAAGAGGCGAAGAAGGCACGTGTCCTCGCTGAGCAAGAAAGAATCCAACAGGGGGAAGCCGACAGAGCTCGCCTGCTGCAGGAGAAGCTTGATGTGGAAGCCAAGCTGCACAAGGCAGAAGCCCTTCTTGCAGAAGAACGAGTGTATCAAGCTGACAGAGAACGAGTAGCACAGAAGCAGGCTGAGGAAGAAAAGCAGAAGCTTGAAGCAGAGCGAAGACAAATGCGCAACGCCATCAAAGAAGCAGAAGACAGGCTCTCTCATGCTGAAGCCGAAGCACGTAGGGCAGTTGGTGAAGAGAAGAAACGGCTGGAATCCGAACTAAAGGCAATGAGAGCCGAGCACAAGAAGGCTTTGGAGTCATACAAGAAATCCAAACCCGAGGCTACTAGGACTTCAACTGATACCTCGTTGACAGGTTTTCCGACAATCGAAGAAGATGGTACGTCTCTTTTATTTTATTTTCGGTTTCCATTGACGCCTTTGTTGCAGATGTGTTTGGGTCTTCAGCAGCTCCGTCTACTTCAAGGATGGCAATTGTCAAGGAGAATAATAAGCTTCACACGCTGATATCTGACTACCGCAAGAGATTACGGTCCCTTAACATCAATGAGGTTGCTCGCCCGACAAAGAAGTCAGCAATCTTGCCGACACGGGCGCGCGCTGAATCGCTCAAATCCAAGTTCTTCTCACTCAAGAAAGATGTTTCAGATCTTCCACCGTCCTTTGAGAATCCGTCACTGAGGGCCGAACTCCAGTCGTTGCTTGTAGAGATGGAAGCATCTGCCGAGCTACTGAACTACATCGAGAAACTCGTTCCTGTAGCGGAATCCATTGAGCAATGCGATACGCTTCTCAGCGACCTCTTGGAACATATCGATAGTTATCCGGACGTTCCGTCAGATATATCAAATCTGCACGTCAGCGATTCAGCAGTTCCTCCCCAACAACAAATGGCAGCCAGGCTGGTATTTACGAAGCAATCATTGGACAACTTCCGAACTGCATCTGGTGTTGTTACTAATGACGGCCGTGTGCGAGGAGAACAAGATCGCCTGCACCAAACATGGCTCGAACTGGAAGAAATGGCTGGTGATCGTATTGGTGGCAAAAAGTCAAGACCTGGAAGTGTCATCAGTTCTCGACCTAACTCTGGTCGTAGCAGTGCCGCTTCCATCGCTATTAATGACCGACAATCAAGGAAACGAGCTTCGTATGCCAATCTTTCCGTGTCTTCTGTTAACAGCAAAGGAGGAAAGCTGGCCCCTCCCGTTCTCCCCACTTCGCGTCGGTCGGTTTCAGGTGAAGACGCGCGGAATCGATCGAGCAGCAGGTTATCGATATCGTCGACAGCCCGTTCGGTTTCTGGGCCGCTCAACGCTTCATTGATGGGGTCTACCTTCGCATCTCGCCAGCGAACTTCTAGCTTATCCACAACGGAAACTCCGCCTAATCGACTACGTCCAGGAACTCCTTCACGGACCCGGACGTCCACCGCGTCCCTTAGAAGGACTCGCTCGCCTACTGTGTCTGACTTCTCCTCCCACTCTGTCAATATGCCGCCCCCGCGACCGACGACGACATCCGGCTCGAGTTGGGCCCGAGCTCCTCGGGATTCTCTCTCATCTCTTGTGGCTCGGTCAATGACTCCTTCAAGAAAATCCGGTCAGCCACCGCGAAAGAAATATGTGGCCAACCCGAAGCACAAACTGGACGTTGCTGTGGGTGACGTTGTAAATAACTTACCTGTTGGTATCAATGTAGAGGGTGTTAAAGAGACATGGAGAGACCAGAGTGGGAAGTACTGGATCGGAAACTCGGATCCTAAACTTTGTTTCTGTCGGATTCTCCGGTCTCAGACTGTGATGGTTCGAGTAGGAGGGGGTTGGACGGAACTGTCAAAGTGGGTCTCTTTCTGTGATCAATCTTTGACTTTGCTGGTTTAACGACATCTTCTTAGGTTCATTCAGACCCACTTTGCAGATAGCTTCAGACTTCTCCCCGAGTCACCGCCACGTCTTGCCGGGAAGTATCAAGAGGAGAAGTGGATCAGCTCTGCAACGCTCTTGGAAACGCCTATCGAGGGTTCGAGTCCTCCTGCACCACCGAAAACACCTGAACCAACTGTTCCTTTTGTCCCGGCCTTCTCGTTGCTGACTCCCAGCGGTCACAGCCCTCGATCCATTAAATCTCCCGCATCGCCGTCATCCACCGTCTCGCCGTTGACACCATTGCAATTCATGAGACGGGCAGAACCGGACCCTTTTAATCGCCCTGGAACGCCGTCCAAAGCCCCGCTGCGCCCCAAGAATCTTCCGGCCGCCGCGCCTCGTCCTGCGGTGTGGAGACCTTGATTATTATTCCTTTTAAGTATATCGGACTTTTGCTTCATTCTCTCGTTTAGATTATATGCATTAAAAACTGCCCTATTCACAAACTAACACTAGGATCACATCATTTCCTTCTTTACTAACTCTTGAATCATGCTATCGTATATTATTCATGCTGTGACGCATTAACGATTTCCAGCTTCTAGTGTACAGTGTCATTTCGTCTGGTATTATTTCATGATTAATGACCATCAAGGACATTATTTCTCCATCTAGCTGCTTTGCTGCTCTTCGTCGAGTTTTTACTGTTATAGATCTCGTGTACATGTTCATACAGATTCATTGTCCTAGTCGTTGAATTAAAAGCTTTTCACCTTTTTGCGGGGTCTGTGAGTGCTGGTGCTTGCTTTGTTTTCCTTGTCGTCTTCTAATTGGTGGGTTCGTTTCATGTGTCGTCGAAGGAGGTCTTGGCGGACAAAGGTGGTGCCAGGATAAGGGCAGATATGACAATTGAACGGTCGAACACCGGTATGGCTGAGTTCATGTCGCTTGCATTCGTTCTTGCGCAAGAACCTCGCGGAACTATGCCTGACGGTCAGTAACCAGTTGCAATCCGATTGAGACAATACAGACCAATGCATGCACTTGAAAGGTCGCTGATCAAGATGGGCACCGACATGGATCAAGATATGGTCTCTACGTTTGTTGACTTGCTGGCAGCCGACAACATAGCAGCGGAATTCTTCGATGAGTTCGCCCTTGCTGGAGAGCTTCCCAGCAAAGGACAGCAGCCATCGCTTGTCATATTCTCTGCCTTGGTTCCGGAGTCTGTAGCGTTCTGCCCGTGCTTTGAGATCTTCCAAGTGAATTCCGCGATGGGCATCAAAGACTGGAGAACCAAGGTCGATGGGTGGAATATGAGAAGGATCGCTGGGAGAGGTCGAAGCTACTGCAGGCTTCATTTCTACGGGCTCGCTTTGGGTTGGTTTTCGCTTCTTGCCCTTACTGCTACGTGTTTGAAACTGGCGCGAGGAACCGAAGGAAGGTGAATACTCGGAGCTAGAAGGCGAGAGAAAAGCAGGAGGTTCGTAGTCACTCATTTGGTCCACGTCATCCTTGATTTGCACAGGGTAAGGCTCAATTGGATTGTTAGACGACCGAGTGGGTGCTGTGAGAGCGCTAAAGTGAATGGGAAGAGTCCCATCGGGGTTGAAAACAGGGGGAAGCGCGGGGAACAGGTTGGAGAAAGGGTCTTCCAGTTGCATTCCTTGTCCTGCTCCAAAAATATCGTCCAGACTAGCTCCAGTGGAGGGAGTTGGACCAGGCATAACGTCGGCGGGGTTGATGCCAAGACAAGGTTGAAACCATACATCAGGGGAGGCAAGGTCTGGGAAAGGTGCCAAAGGATCGAGAGTGGAAATGCTGGTGTCATAGTGCAAATTCTGTCTAGAAGTGGATGGTTCTCCTGCAGTGGTAGTCTCATCACTGAGAGATTCAATTTGGGCAAAATGTTTCAAGGCGTATTGCGCGCCTTCTGTTATCTTTGCGGTGAACTCTTCGATGGAGAGACCGGCAGCGGCTGAGAGTGCCTCGATGGAAAGGTCCTCGTGGCTGGACTCGCTAGGAAGAACGGCGGCGGACAGAGGAAGGTCAGGAAGAGGAATGGTAATCGAAGAGAGGTTCAAATTATCGCCCAAGACAGAAGGCCACAGTTCGCCAAGACCCTGAGAAACGTCCTCCAAGGACTCGTGTAGACTAGTGCCAGGGTTGTTCAAACAGTAGTTGGACTCGAGGCGGGGAGAAAAAGAAAGATACTGGTCGCTTAAATCGTGAGAGAAAGACTTTGGAGAGAATGAAAGTTTTAAATCTTGGTAAGGATCGGGATAGTGTATGCCCAGGCCTGCGAGTGGTATAGGCGTTGTAGGGCGATGAGTGTCAACCACTGGGGCGTCGAAGCTAGAGTTTGACTGAAAGTCGTATTGGTTTGTAGGATGTGGGGGTAGACCAAAAGCAAAATCAGTGTCCCAGAGTCTAGGATATATGTCCAGTGGGGTAGGAGATTCCGAATGTCGAGCATTAAGAGACGCCAGCGTCAGATTATTGTTGAATTGGCCCTGAAGCATGTTTGCAGTAGTAAATGTGCAGAAACCCCGCTGTCCTGACGGACAAGGCGGCTGGGAACGAACAGACCCAGTCCGCCCAATTTTAAACCGGGCTTTGTTTGGCTACAGCTTGCTCTCATGCTGCAACTCGCCCGCCATTGTTCCACCGCTGCCCGCCATTATTCCACCACCGCTGTCCGCCCTCCGACCCACAAACGATTCGTCGTCATCACCGTCGCCTTCCTCGCCGGCGCCTCCTTCTATTTTGTCCTCCCCGACCCATCCCGCGCAGCCCCTACTTATCAACGCGCTCCTCTGTCGCCCACGTACTTCACTCCGACGACCGTAATTGAAAATGACCAGTCTGGGCCAGATACAAAGCTTTTAAGGCTTGCTGTGAAACCTGGCATCCTCGCCGCCTCCGATCCCAAGGGCTTCAAGGCCATATGGTCCGTCTTCATCAAGGACGATGATATTCAGGTTGAACGACCGTACACCCCCTTGTACGGCATTGACGAGCATGGACATATGGTCTTTTGGATAAAGAAATACCCAAGAGGCGAGGTGGGACGCTGGCTGCATTCCAAGTCCCCGGGAGATAAAATCGAGCTTCGGGGTCCTCTCTCCACCTGGGCCTGGAAAGACGATACATGGGATGAGGTGGTCATGGTAGGTTTTACTTCTGTGATCTCAGGGGTCTCTATTTAATACCGGACAGATTTCAGGCGGGACTGGATTCGCTCCTTTTCACCAACTGTTCCATTCTATCATTTCAAATCCGACGGTCTCTCCTTCAACAAAGTTTACGCTGCTTCACTCTTCTCGAACTCCCGACGAACTTCCTCCACCATCCTTGCTCAAGCCACTTCTTCGGTTTGCAAACGAACATCCAGAAAGGCTGAAGGTGGATCTCTTTGTCGACGGTAACGAGTCAAAATCATCGGACTATGCTCTGTCGGTCACTCGAATAAATGAGGACGCGATCAAGCGCAGTTTAAACCTTCCCGAGAAATCCACTTCGTGGTGGAATACGCTAATCAGAAAGAAGGAAATACAATCTGCTCCGAAACGCCGCTTGTTTTTGGTTTGCGGGCCAGACCCGTGAGTTTTCCTTATTCTCTCAGTCCCTTTTGCAATGGCCGATTGGCGTCACAGAATGATATCAGCTATTGCAGGACCTTACGGTCGGAATATGTCTCAAGGCCCCCTTGGCGGTGTCTTGAGTAAAATGGGCTACACATCGAAAGATGTCTACAAACTATAGAATATATATTAGACTTGTTGTACCCCACTCTTTACTAACCATACTAATACTTAATTGCTCATGCAATTTCCCAGTTGATCTCCTTTCCTGCCCAGAAAGGCACCAAGGTCTCCTTTCCATTCGCGTATTGCTCGTCAACACGTTTATCAGGAATATGTTTGAGTGTAACGGTCTCCCGTCCCGTCTTCTGAGCGGAGAAGGGTCGTTGGTAAAAGTTTCGTCCGTTTGTACTGACGAACCCTTCGAGCTTGTCAAGAGCACCGAAGGATTCTAAGAGGTGGGCAACGAGCGGGAGCAAAATGGGTGATGTGTAGACGCCAGCGGCGCATGCATGAGTTGGGCTACTTGTGGACTTTGCCTCCGGCGGATGAGGCGCGGAATCAGAGCCAAGGAAGAAGCGGGGATGGCCTTGAAGTATCAATACTGTCAGTCGCAACAAGAAATCTTGGTCAATGACATACCTTCGCGAACGACTTCTCTGAGAGCCTCTCTATCATCTGGGTATTTCGCGACTGGTTTGCAGAAGTTCCATGCTTGGCCTGCCCAGTCGTCCACGATCAAAGCCAAGTGGTGGGCAGTAATGCTACAGCCGACAGTCGGACCGCATTTCTTGACCGCTTCGACTGCAGCTCTTGTCGTGGCATGCTCCAAAACGATCCGTAGTTTAGGGAATGCTTCGTGGATTTTGAACAGGTGAGGGAGGAAAGTCGGTTCGGCGTTGAGTACGTGGATGTTCTGATAACGACCTTGAATATGGCGCCTTATGTATTCGGAGTTAAGAGACCCACAGAAGATGCGTCCGATGGTACCTCTCCGTGGAGATTCAAGACCATGCCAACCTCTTCCATTGCTGCAAAGATGGGATAGTAGGTTTCGTAAGATTCGATGCCGCCATCTGAGTTTGTTGTCACGCCCCGAGGGTATGATTTGACGCCTGATTTCGTTCAGTATATGTAGCCAGGCCCGGTTTCACTTGTCTCACCAACAATTCCCGCAG
Organism: Coprinopsis strossmayeri; assembly: GCA_900156845.1. Taxonomy (NCBI): domain Eukaryota; kingdom Fungi; phylum Basidiomycota; class Agaricomycetes; order Agaricales; family Psathyrellaceae; genus Coprinopsis; species Coprinopsis strossmayeri. The sequence continues at coordinate 44,972 of FTPT01000031.1, read as the reverse complement.
TTGCTGCCTTCCTGATTTCCTCCGGGGTAAGTTCAGGGGAGAGATACAGGGTCATGAGATATTCGACATTGGGATCGATTCGTTCCAGGTCAGCTTTGTATTTCAGAGCTTGTTCAGTGGAAGTAATCGGGGGTTTGAGATTGGGCTTCCAAAACGTCAGAGGGCATATGAATGAACACTCGAGATGGTAGATACCATAACGTATGCCAAATCGAAGCCACCCTTGCGAACATGGGGAACGATGAGGTCTGAGATGGGTCCCTGCCTGAGGTGGACGTGGAAGTCGGCTGGGGCGTTGACGGTGATGGACATTTTGCAGGAACGACGAAGCTGGGGTATAAATTTATTGGCAGCCAAAAAGGAAAGAGATAAGATGGCACGATCACGTGAACACGAGGCAACAACACGCGCTTGGTTGGCTTTCCTCATTTGTCGCTTTCTCTTCTCGACTACCACCCACAGAATATTCCACAGCTGTTTTCTCTGAATATTGTTTACACTGTATTATGGTCGCTGCAGGAACCATTACCGTCGCAGGTTTGTGTTTCCTGGCCCTTTGTGCGGCCAGGTGTCAAACTGACTTTACTACTACCAGTACGGGTAAGGCCACCGTCGGCTAGTGAAGCTGCAAGACTGCCAGGCCCTGTGGCCTACGACACGACCTTACGAGGGGATGGCACGCTCTCGACGCCAGGGAAGGTGGTGAACACAGCAACTTTACGGGATATCGTGCAGATTGTGGATGACCGGATTCTTACTTTCGATCCTGAAGACGAAAACAGATCGCGCTCGTTTATGGAGAGGGGGTTTCTGCCGCCAGGGACAAAGCGTTACAAGGATAGGCGGTTTATGTTTGACCGTGTGTTTGGGCATGACGCGCGGCAACAAGATGTGTATGGAGGCACCGCGGGACCGCTCCTGGATGGCCTCCTTGATGGGTATAACGCGACAGTGTTTGCTTATGGAGTGAGTCGTCTTTGTTTGTTCTGTGCGACACGGGCATTCAACTTGAGAAGGCGACAGGGTGCGGGAAAACTCACACGATCAGCGGTACAGAAGACGATCCTGGGGTGATCTACCTTACCATGGCAGACCTGTTCCAACGGATAGAAGATCGAAAGGAAGACTACCATACAGAAGTCTTGGTTACGTTTCTCGAAATATACAACGAAGAGATCCGTGACCTGCTAGCGGAACAAGGTTCGCATGCGCCTCGAGGAGGGCTTGCCATCCGCGAAGACAAGACCGTCAAAGTAGTAGGTTTGACCGAGTTGAAGCCAACATCCGCAGACGAAGTCAAGAAGATCGTTCTACTTGGAAACCAACGGAGGACTCAGAGTCCAACACACGCCAATGCAACTAGCTCGCGATCCCATGCTGTTTTGCAAGTCCATGTGACACAGGCCCCTCGTACTGCCAACATTACAGAGCAGCGGACCATGGCGACGCTGTCGATCATTGACTTGGCCGGTAGTGAGCGAGCTTCCGCCACCAACAATATGGGCCAACGGATGATCGAAGGCGCCAACATCAATAAATCGCTTCTCGCATTGGGTAACTGCATCAACGCCCTTTGCGAAAGTGGAGGAGCAACACGCCACGTCCCTTACCGAAACAGCAAGTTGACGCGTTTGCTGAAATTCTCCCTGGGAGGCAACTGCAAAACTGTTATGATAGTTTGCGTTGCACCGACATCCAATCACTTTGACGATACCCATAACACCTTGATTTACGCGGAACGGGCAACCAAGATCAAGACCAAAGTAGTTACTCGCAACGTCCTCAACGTCAACCGACATGTTGGTCAATATGTTGAGGCCATTCAACGCCTTAACATCGAAATCGCTGAGCTAAAGCAGAAGCTAGCTGGAAAGCGCGCTTCAGAGAGGGAAATCGCCGATCGCAAGCGAGCAGAAGCAAAGGCGGAGGCGGACAAAGCCAGGAGGGATTTGGATAGTAGATTCGAGCAAACCAAAGTCTCCATCGTTGATGGTGGCAATTGCTCAGGAAAAGTCGCGGTTGCCAAATTCAAACTCGACTTGATCAAACGACGTCTGGCCTGCCTTGACCAACAGGGTTCTTCAGGCACCGTGGACGCTGAACGAACTCTCCTCCAAGCGCTCGCTAATCCAGAGGAAGAAGTTCTCAAGCCAGGTTCACCTCTCAACGTCAGAATCCAACGAGCCTCCAATTCAAATGCTATGTTTGATGCTACCATGCGTGCAGTAGCCGAAAGGAAATCGGAGAAACTCGACGAGCCCTCAGTAGAGATTATGAAGTGCGAGACCAGTCTGCGGCGAACGGAAATGGAGAAGGCAAAACTCGAGAGTGAAAGGGATGCGTTTAGGTCTGCTGCGGAGGATATGGCGGAGATAACGATTAAGCTTATTGGAATGCTTGGCCGATGTACCGTCTTGATTGGAGACTCTGCCACGCGCCTTCAGAACCACGAAGACGTTGGAATTCAAGAGGTAGCATCTACGCTGTCCAGCCTCAGGGAAAAGAACGACGAGACGTTCAAGAGTTTGTTGGGGCACACAACAGAAGCTTATTCGTCCATCGGACAGCCATCGCTGCTGGATCCTTTCCAGTCCTACGGTACCACATTCAATCGACGAGTCAGTTCAGGCCCAGCAGTTCTCCAACAATCCACAAATAAACCTACTCGAAGGATGTCGTCTTATGGCGCTCTTAGCGCCCAAGCTTCCCCTTCATCCCCTCGACGTGCTCACCGATCCCCTCGCAAGTCATTACGATCGAGCACTGCCGCCCCCTACACAAGAAAGGCTTCAGACAAAGAGAAGAAAGCCAGCAAGGGGGTAAAGAACGTCCAGTGGCGAGACGAGGCTGGCCAGGGTTCCTTGACTGACACTAAAGATAAATCTATTGTGATGACGCCGCCTACTCTATCGGTCATCCCTGCCAGCCCCAGTGCCGACCTTTCCAAGGATTTGAGCCTTCCTCCAAGAGCTCAGTCACCTCTCATTCGACCTTCATCATCTCTGGGCTCTGAGAGCGAGTGGGAAGATGATGAGAAAACGGATACCAGTATGGACGCTAGCATGTCTCTTTCTGCGTCGACTAGTCGACTGTCCTCCTCGACTTCAAGAACAAGCACTGGTCGACGGCCTCGCGCCAGTCGTCTTGATCCCAGTTTCTTGAAATCAAGGGCCAAACCCTCAAGTTTAGGAAGTGTGGTTGAAGGAGACGAGAATGCTAGCCAAGATCATATGCCTTTGTCTGAGCTGAGCATGAACCGCATGCATTCGACCGAAGATTCGACAACGAGCAGCGATGACCTTCAGATTCCCAAAGGACGTGATCGGCTATTGGGGAGCCCAGGCAAGCGGGTACCTTCGACGTTGAAAGGCGGAAGTCTTTCCGCATCTACAAGCTCGAAGCCGGGCGGTAGCCGCCGAAGATCAAACATTGGACCTGTTAGAATTGAGAAGGTTAGAAGGCGATCGAGTCTGATTCCTCAGTTGCCTCCACCGGAAGAAATGACCAAGACAGGCCCACGTCGCATGCTGTTGGGGAGTCCAGGGAAACGAACGAAACGCGCTTCACTCACCAAGACTATCAGCAGCATTGGTTCGCTGCGTTTGAAACCAAGCACATCAACGTCCATGAGCAACCTTTCCGTCATCGACCCGAATTTCAGTGGCGACCTCAGCACCATCAACAAACCCAAACCCACATGGCGTTAGTTTTAGACTCTATTCCTTCGTCATCGATTCGTCCCTCTTTCCATACTCACTCGCTATCCGCAATCCATCTACTCCGCGTTCGAGTCGTTGTGAACATATTACGCCCGTTTTTCGTTTTTTATAGTTCTCCTCTGTTCGATTCCCGATATGCAAGCCTCTTCACGTTCACGAACACCTATGTATACAATCGTTACCCTATTTCTTCGTTATTATGTCGCGACCTATATTTAATTTGTTAAACGGCCATGTATACTATACCCATTACCCTAGCTGACTGACTCCGATCTGAATCGGCATGGACTTTGAGGATCTCAGCACAAGGCGATGATATTACTAGGCTGAGTCTAAATTACACGCTTAACCTCAAAGAAAGACTGGACAGAATAGATTAGCGTGGCATCCCATTCAATTGAGACGACGGACTTACTTTTAAGTAATATACCTGCCATACTACGACTGAGAAGAGGACAACAGATTGCATTATTGACCACCATTTGACTCGACCATTTGTGGATTCTGCAGTGTTGCGATGTCTACGTTCCCGGACCATCACGTATTCTTGTTCGTCCTTTACTGATGTGAGACCAGCGGCCAGTGCTCGAATTTCACGTTCGACGGGTGCGACAACGTCTTTGAGAATCGTTCAGCTCCATTGGGCTTCTGTGATGTGAAGAAAACCTCACCATCTCCGGAGACATAGATTATGCCGTGTACATTGAAGCTGGGAATTACAATGAGGTGTAGCCCGATGTGTCAACCGGGTGATGCATACCTGATTGTCTTGTCTGCAATTGCGCTCATTTGGTTGGAGAAGCAGTATTCGTGTCGTCCGTCCATTTCAGCCGTGATAGACACGGACCCTGTTGACTGTCGAATGTGCTTTCCGAGTACAGCGGCTGTCGGATCGGTTAGCTGCGAAGGGCACCCGTTCGTGGATGAGCATTGATTTCTGGAGCAGGTCTTCATACCCAAAAGTCTATGTCTAGATGTCCTCCCTCTCCAACTTGATACGTGACGGTCATCTACGCCCTTTGGATCAGGACCGGGTGGACTGTGGGGACGTAGTCATCGCACCTTGTCGTGAACATGGAGATCCTCAAAAAAGCATTCTTTCTTGCCTGCTGTGACCTCAATCATATGTGCCGAAGCCAGCGAAAGCAAAAGAGCTAGACATTGAATTAGGAGATATAGGGTATAGGAACGGGACATGGTGAGGAGGGAACTGTGAGCTTGCCGTCGCTGCTGTCGTCGACACGACACAAATTGTGGGCACGTGCACCTTCCCGATTTGGATGTTTTCGGGGTCTAAATTACTCGATAGCAGAGGCTTTTCTTTTCTATCTATTTCCCTTGAACCACTATCTTCCTACAATAATGGCTGAAACAACAGAGGCTCTCGTTCCCAGAGTACGTCCTCTCTGTATATTTGTTCGTCGGATCCCTCAGATTACAGGCGACTGTCGCTCGAGGGGTCCGTCCAGGCCGCTAGATGATCGATGGACTGACCAATATTGCCATTTTATACAGGAAGAGGAGGTCGACGTTCACTTTGAGCCCGTAATTCGGCTCACAGAGCAAGTCGACACGAAAACCAACGAAGAAGATGAAGAACCGCTTTTCAAGATGTCCGTTTCTTTGTTCCTTTATCTATCCAGCCGATCGTGATCTAAATCTCCCCCCTAACGTGCATGCAGGAGAGCAAAGCTCTTCCGCTTCGATGCTACCTCAGCCGAATGGAAGGAGCGCGGTACTGGCGATGTTCGTCTGTTGAAGCATAAAGAAAACAAGAAGATCCGTCTTGTTATGCGACGAGACAAGACCCTCAAAGTTTGCGCCAACCACCTCAGTAAGTGGCGCGTGCGATATATTGATTTGTGATTGGAGGAGACTGAATGGATTCTGTCCAGTCACCAGCGACATGAAGTTGCAGCCTAATATCGCTTCTGACCGAAGTTGGGTGTGGAAAGTCGCCGCTGATTACTCAGAGTCCCCACCAACTGCCGAGACTTTGGCTATCCGATTTGCCAACTCTGATAGTAAGCGAGAATATCCTTTTCACTCCCTCAAGGTCTCATGGTTCCTTAGACGCCGGTCAATTCAAAACCGCCTTCGAGGACGCCCAGAAGAACAATGCTGAACTCGGTTCAAATACCGAAGCCAAGTCAGAAGAGAAGACCGAAGAGAAGGAGGCCACCACCACTGAGGAGGCCAAGGCTGAAGACAAGAAGGGAGAAGAGAAGAAAGATTAAGCACATGAACCCTTGTCCTCCCTTGATTCTTATGGTTCTTTTATACATATCGATTATACTTCGTTCAGTTAGTGGATTCGTACGGCACAATTGCAGCTGATTTTCCTGGTTCGTTGCGGGTCCTGTCGAGTGTCACAAGGGCTATGAGACCCCTTCCCTCAGAATGATAATGCTTCTACAAATCTAGAGGTACATACAAGGTCAGGCCATATACCCAGAGAATAGTCACTGAATTTTTTGAAGCAATCAGTGTGAAGACTTGGAGGAGTATTTATGCTCTTCTGAAGCCCAAGCTTCCCAAAAAGCGACTCCGCCGCCTTCTCGCCAGTAACCCGGCGAGCCCTTTCCTTTGACGACATCTTCCGTAATCAAGACATAGCGAATTGTCTTCAGATAGTGTTAGCAGGGCAAGACATGTTTGAGTAAGTTCGACACTTACAGATCCGCTGAACGAAAAACAGGCACGGTTCAGATGTATACAACCCAAGGGGATTTTGCGGACTTACGGCACTTCGTACATAGGTTCGAGTAATAGAGTTTCCTGATATAACAATTCGATCAAAAGAGCGCAACAGAAGTACAGGATAGAACCAACCATAATCCCACGCAGTCCACGAGCTCCTCCGCCCCGCTCAGCTGCTTTTCGGCAGATTTCATCCAGCGCTGCACTTGTAAATCGAATTTCGACGCCCGAGTAGCCAAAGAGTGCTTGGTATTGAGACATGAGCGATCCTTTAACTTCGGTCAAAATCTTGCGCAGGTCTGGGATTGTGAGAGGTGCGAGCGTTGTAATTGAGGGCAACCTGCCGATGAATTCAGGAATAAATCTATAATCCAGTGATTAGCTATTGTAACTTGAAGATATGGAAACAGTAAGTACCCATATTTAACTAGATCTAATTGGCAAATCCATGCTGAGAAAGAGCAGACTGTCAATGACATCGGCGTACTCACCTTGCGTCTCAACATATTCAAGGAGGTTCCTCTCATTCGACTTGCGGTTAGGGGTGAAGAATGGAGTTGCCACTTCAGGTAAGATGTTGGCAGTAAATCCAATGGACTGGAGAAGATGTGCATTAATTGAAGGTTTGTGCATTAGAACATCAGAACGAACCCCTTTCACTACTCGCTGCTTGATGACGGCATCGAGACCGACGAAGGCACCACTTAGGATGAATAACACGTTGCTTGTGTCGATATGATATGTGTCAGGTTTTGCTGCTCAAGTATGCCTATTAGTTGCGAATTTCTACAAGCGATAGCTTGTGGCGATTTACCGGCGACTTGTGGTGCTCGTTGGCCAGTTCGACCTTCGCCTTGACCAGGAACGTCGACATGGACAGCACCTTTGGCTTGGACGCTGACAACTGAGCCTTCCATCATCCTGAGCAACGCTTGCTGAACGCCTTCTCCGCCAACATCTCGCGAGCCTTCCATACCGGAGCTGGTCCTCCGGGCAATCTTGTCCACTTCGTCGATGTATACAATCCCCATGCTACAGCGACATAAGAAACGCAAGAGCATGCAAAGTAACTTCATACTCACCTTGCTCTGATGGGGTCCCAGTTGGCAGCTTGGAGCTATAATCCGTCAGAGTCTGGTTCTACATAATAGGGGCATACATACCAGTCTCTGAATAGCCATCTCAACATCCTCTCCCACATCTGTTTGGGTTTAAGTCACATCCTTGAGCCATTCATGGCAGAGGGGCTTACATCCAGCCTTGATATGGGATCAGAATATGACATGTCGCAAAAGTAGTGACAAACCTGAGTAAAGGATGTCGCGTCGCTAATTGAGAAGGGAACGTCAAGGACTCTTGCAAGCGTTTTCGCGAGCAACGTCTTCCCTGTCTATCTGTCAGGTCATCGGGCACTCTCTTTCGCAGTAAAGCGATGGCTAACCTGAACCCGTTGGACCGCTTGATTGAAGTAAATGTTAAATCCTGATTGTGAATTCGAGTGACGTACATGACAAGGACGTTACTCTTCTCGAAAAGTGGAATCTGTCGGGACCTTACGGAAAGAGGGTTACTCCTTACATTCCGTATTGGCCTTACCGTTGCTGGCAATACTCCACTATGAGCTTCAGGCAATCGGTAAATAGGGGCATGGAGAAGGATGCGGGACTGACAATCAGGGGCGCTTTCTATTGCTGGTTCTGTTCGTTCTTCCTCGGGTACGGATATTTCGAGGTTGGCGCGAACACGGTTATAGTGATTGTATACGCTGTAGTGACATTAGCTGGCCGCAGGTTACGGGGTTAAGCGTCAGGAACGGGCATACGCTACTGAAAGAACTTTCTTGGCTATCTCTTGACCGACTATGAACTGGTTGAGGTATTGAACAAGCTTAAACAGCATTCGCTTAGTGGCTAAGTTCAATATCCAAAGAGCTATATTATTTACTTCTCGTGGTGTGGCCAGCCCGATTCCTGGAGGTACCCATTGAGCTTCTGGCGAGGCGCCTGGCGATGGTGTGCTCGACACGGGTTGACTGTGCACATTCCGGCGTATTCTGCGTACCGAGGCGAGCGTCGAGGTAGCAGCGCTGAACGAGTTCCTAGATAACATGAAGGGACGAGGAGAAATGCGGACTCAGGGATGCGCTACCAAAACAGGCAACCACACCAATTGGCGCGCCGAGTCACGGTCTTCTTCTTTCTCCTACATATCTTTACACACAGCTATGGGCCGACATTCCCGCTCTCAGTCTCCTAGACGAAGAGACGACGACGACGACGACCACTATCACAGCTCGAAATCCGAGTCTCGCTCAAAGCGCTATGACGATGACGACCCGGACCATCGGAGGAAGCGCAGACGCAGTCCAAGTCGGACCCCTGAAAGAAACAGAAGCAGAGAGCGCGACAGAAAGCGGAAAGATAAAGACAGAAGTAGGAGTCGAGACAGAAAGGACAAGAAGTACGCATCCCTCGTTCTGATACATAAACTCGGCTCACGTTCCGGTATTGTAGGAGGAAGAGAGAAACATCGGAAGAACGCAAGGCTCGGAAAGCAGAGAAGAAGAGAATAAGAGAAGAGGAGGAGAAGCGACAGGTTGCCGAATTGAGCGTTTACAGCGCAACCGACAATCCTTTCCACGACGTTAATCTCGGCCAACAGTTTCATTGGCATAAGAAAGTTGAAAAGGAAAGGAAAGACGGTCTTTCATATGCGGAATCCCAGAGAAAGGATGCTATTCGGCGTCAGGAGGCTAAAGAAGAACTCGAACGGTTGAATAGGCGTCGAAAGGAGCGCGAGGTGGAGATGAGGCTCAGAGAGGAGGATGAATTGCGAATGCATCGACTTCAAGAGTCTGCGCAAATGTCGGAATGGTTGTCGAAGGACGGCGAATTCCAGTTGGAACAGGAACGTCGTCGTGCAACAATCCGAATTAGAGAGAAACGAGCCAAAGCTGTCGATTTCTTGGCTCTCAATTTGAAATATGTTAATCCTCCGTCTGAGAACGACGATGGTCATGACGAAGACGATGCCGGTTTGGAAATTGACCTGGACGAGCCTTACAACATATTTGACGTGAGTCATGCTCTTATGATTTCAAAACTGAGCTAACGTCCATGCAGAACCTATCGAAAGAGCAGGTTCATGAACTGCATGACGACATTGAGCATTACTTGGCGCTCGAATCCAATGAAACGAATGTTGATTTCTGGACGGTAAGATCCACGGAAGACGTCAGATGAATCGAACTCATCCCCGCCTGTAGAACATGATGGTTGTTTGCAAGGACCACCTTGACAAGATCCAAGCCGGAGAACGAATGGGCGTTGAAGCTGCTGCTGCTGTTGAGGACGATATTACACACCTATTGAGTGGAAAGTCATACGAGCAACTAGCATCGCTCCAGCGGCAGGTTCAGGACAAGCTGACCAGCGGAGAGCCCATCGATACTGATTACTGGGAATCTCTTCTGAAGAAGCTGTTGGTATGGAAATCCAAGGTCCGTCACAATTTCTTCTCCGAATAAAACGCGAGTCTAAGACATGTTGTGTAGGCACGATTGAAGACCCTACACGAGGTTGTTGTTCGGAACCGTCTGGAGCAACTTCGTAAACGACAACGTGACGAAGCTCTGCAAGCGCAGGAAGAGCTTTTGGCTGGCGTTGTACGTTCTGCAAAAAGAGCCACTGCGGATAAACCTTTGGAGGCTGCTGCACCTGAAGATACTGTACCTGCTGAAGATATAGAGCCATATGACCGATCAATGAGTCCAGCTCCTGTCAACATCAATCGTCTACCTGCAGAAGAGCGGCAGACTCCCATTCTTACACCAGCCGAGGACCGTCGAAATATTGTGGGTCTCTTTATAATGTTGGAAGAAGTAACTAATCGGTGTTAACTAGCTCCAACTGAGACGTGTTGTTGCTGGGTCACGATTTGTGCCTAAAGTTGTGCAACAAACTGTCGCAGAGCCCGTCGTCGAGGACTCTACTACCAATGCAGATCTGGCTTCGGAAGCCTTGTATCGTGCAGAAGCAGAGAAAGACCTGGAGGAAGAAGAGGAGTTGTTCAACCTCGAAGAAGACCTTCCTAATCCGACTTCCTATAACTGGGAAGACAAGTATCGGCCTCGTAAACCGCGTTATTTCAATCGTGTTCATACCGGTTACGAATGGAATAAGTACAACCAAACTCACTATGAGTAAGTAACACCCGTTTCTGGACGTGTTTTCTTGCTAACGAGCTTTCCAGCACGGATAATCCTCCCCCAAAAGTTGTCCAGGGCTACAAAGTAAGTCCAACCCTTTCTGTTGTCATTAACACTGTCTCAGCATCCCTTAGTTCAACATCTTTTATCCCGATCTCATCGACAAATCCAAGGCTCCTACATATAAAATTGTCAAGGAACCTGGAAACGATGAAACAGTTATCCTGCAGTTCAGCGCGGGGCCCCCTTACGAGGACATCGCTTTCCGTATAGTTAACAGAGAATGGGAATTCTCCCATAAACGGTACGCTTCTTCCGCGCCCTCTTACTGTCAATATTGAATGCTTGTGCAGAGGATTCCGTAGTAGCTTCGACCGGGGATGCTTGTCCCTTTGGTTCAACTTTAGAAGAAATGTGAGTGAACTTTTGTGATGCTCTCCACCTGCCTCCCTTTATTGACGTTTGTTCCTTTCAGTTCTATCGGAAGTAGCATTTATCTCAGATATCGCGTTGATGTAGTATTACCCGCCTAAAACTTCAGCTAGTACAATGGCTGTTTATTTCTGATCAGATAAGCACAGTGAAAGGGGGTTCCCCCTTTCAAGCACTGCCAAGAGTGGACAAAGACAACTGACAGCGCCGAATTAGGCAATTCCTTTGGTTAGTGCTATGGACCTTTGCTTTGTCTTTACTGTGGCATTTTCAACAAAGGAAGGGAGGCATAGGAAATAGTATAAATACCATGTATTACTGGAAGAACCTGAATTGCTTTACACCTCTATTCTCCCCTCTCATCTAACTGCACCCCGAACCAGATTCAGGCTTTGCGGCTCAGGACTATACGTCTATGGTGTTTGACACAAGCTCTGACCTTTCACAAAATAAGGATGGGGATATGAAATACCCATTCCAGTGGATAGAATTAAGCGACGACCTCGTAACCCCTCTTGATTCACTCGAACTCGATATTCAAGCTGCCACATGTCTATGGACCGAAGCTTCACTCACTCATATTGTCACCTCAGACGAAGAAGAACCCCATGGCTGGGATTCGTACAGGAGTACCCCAACTACTAGTACCCCAACACCGTCAACGAATTTTGACGATTCGGACACTGAGCAAGACAACAAAAACCTGAAGCTGCTAGACGAATGGATATGCCACCGACTTGTTGAAGGACTGTTGGACGGGAACTATTATGACTTCCGCGCTCGACCATCATATGTCTATTTCACACTCTATTGGCTGGATTACTCTAATGTCCTACGAAGATTATTCCAAACTCAGTACCTCCTTTGTAAATTGCTCAAGGAGCGCTACGAAAGCCACGGTCATCAAGTCAAGATAGCTTTCATCGCACTCTATTACATCGAGCTGGTATTCCGTGACCATTCGTTGGCCAAGATAGATTACCTGTCGCCTTGGCACAAAGCTCATGTCCTGTTCAGGACGTTCTGCGCGTTCCATGCGGTGGCATCCAGATATGACTATCATGGCGCAAATGATCGAGTTCGCCTTCTCGCCACGTTAGTTTCCTTGCTTCTCCTTGAGATAGTCTGCTGATATACACTGCGTTTTAGGACAACGGCATATACTTATACTGCGAGCGCAAACAAAGCCGCCTGTTTAGAGTCCGAGGCCCTTGCGAGTCTTAATCATGATTTGGCTATTTCGTCTTCGGAGTGGAATAGGTGGCTCCGCACCATACGCGACGTCTGTACTATGTCTTTGAAGTATGATTCCCTAGGCGGCTTTCCCAACGAATGCGTTAGAGTGGTTAGGGAAAGCGTCATGGATTGGATGTCAACCGCTCTTCTTCCTACACACATCAACAGCGCTGTTATCCCAAACCTCATCAGGTCATTGACCACTGGGTTCATCCATGGCACCATGCTCACATCTTATCTTTCCGTTACACGGGATGATAATTGGGATCCCGGGCAAGATCCGGTGTATGACCCCCGGCTATGATCTGATAGGATAGTTTCAATGGGAAGAGCTCCCGTATGGCCAGCCGGTACAAATCTCGACGGTTTCGTCGGTCATATTTGGGGAGTTTCGACCTTCGCCCCAAGGATTTTGCCTTGACATAACTCCCTAATAATTCCCTAGTGCCTGATCTTCGGACCGGTTACATAGTACTAATAGGATATGGGATGCGGGGTCTTGGAGTATTCATCAATGTGATGGGTAGACTCTTCCGTGGACTATCGTATCGAACATTTTATTTCGATGCCGATATCGATTGGTATCGACTCCAATTCGATTTTCGATCTAGACTATGCGGATTTCCAAAAGAGGAAAGATAGTTGCACATTCGGGAAGGTGGATTGAATGACGTCACGAGTCGATTTCGTCTCGATGCTTCTTTGTAACTTTCATTAATTCATTACCGGGATTGGCGAGTGTGGCTTCGAGATTTGCAAGGTGTAACTCCTGCTGCGCCCCATACTTGAAGTATGATTACCATCTGACTGCCTCCCGTTATTTGCGAGGCAAGTGGCGCCCGGGAGCCACGTGCGGATTCGTTGTGTTCCGGTTCACCTCCACTGCCGATCCAGCTCTGTCCATAATCAACCAGGAAAGCAGCTCCCCCGAGAACCGAGTATCTTTCGTTCTACCCAGTGCGGTGTGGCTCAGCCTTCAACATTGGACACGAGTCAAGTGAGATGAATGTCTTTCAAACGGATTGTTTACGGGTCGTGAAAGCGAAAACCAACTGATGTTCATTATCACTGTACCTTGTAACCAAGCTCCCTTTGTTGTTGCGGGGCATGTGTGGCTCTCCCAAAGGTCCTGACTCCTGCCCCGGAAACGGTGACAATGAGTGGCGGCAACCACTTCAATTCGGGATCTTTGTCTGGTTCCGTCTCTTTGCTTCTTGGTATAGCATATCCGCACGCAGAAATCTATAAAGGTAACCCCTGCAAAGAACTGGATGCGCCATTCGCCACCAAGTTCCGTCCTCTGCATTATAGGCCCCCTCCCTCGACCGCAATGTCAATATTTGCGTCCGCCTCTACTGTTACTACTGGCTTGGTATTCTCTCGGACGGTTAGGTTACTCCATATCGCTGCTGCCGAAGATCTCTCTACGTCCGGTGCATTCTTCAACAAGTCAAGATACTTTCAAGCTCCTGAGCCCGAGGACCTTCCTCCACCATACCTTCTGGATCGATTCGGTAATGCGCCATCCGAATCGAGAGCAAGTTATAAATATCAGGACACCTGGACATGGTCTACGAGTAGCTATTTTACCGGAGACATCGCCATGAAAAGATCAAGAATAGCGCCTGAATGGCTCGCTCTCTACCTTGCTGTTGTGCTCTCGAAGAAATACAGTGATGGAACGCTTATAGATTCTTCATGGTAAGATATTACATGTGCGGATTGAATGCAAAATAATCGTGCAATCTAGGATCGATCTCTGCGCACGGGCAACTGTGGCGCGACTCGAAATCGGAATCTCAGAATTAGAATTGGATGAGACGACGATATTCCTGGCACTCTACTACATAAATGAACTCTTCCCCAACGGAGCTTTCTCGCTTCACCACTATGACATGGATGTAGTCTCATGCTCACACATACTCGGGGAAGTCTTCTTGCTCGGTGCTATGCTCGCGGAGAAATGGTTGGATGACGAGCCGCATTGCATTCTAGCGTTGTGGGTGCCTTCCTAGTTCTCACGGACTAATGGATTTACCAAGAGTCTAGCGCTGAACTGTTCAGCTTTCCCAGTGCCATGGTCCAAGCGACCCTAAACAATGCTTTGAAGGCACTACACTATAATCTATCGGTGCCTGCGAACGCATGGATCGCTTGGCTATCCCAGCTACAATTTAATTGTTTAATATATGAGATGGTCATTGGCCCTCATACCGGCATCTTGAATACAGATATCTCAATCACGATTAAAGAGCTCTACGACCGTGGTGTTTCCAACCAGGAGGCGCCGCTAACCAGATAACAAACAGGATCCAGCGGATGCGATGCTGAGTGTAGCACCATCTCTGAAGGTCTCCTGGGATTGCTCTCTGGCTGGCGGCGCGAAATGGTGTGGGCACGTCGAGAGGTTCTCCTGTGGGTGGGGAGGAGTGTAGAAGGGCATTTTGGTACATTTCCTCGACATTTTATAGTTAGATTTATGAATGACATGTGTTTCTTGGACCATGGCGCTTTTTGTTTTCGAAATATTTAATCCGGACTCTGATTAGTGGAAGACCGAGCACTGGAAATTGCATGACAAATGCAAGCTTGGCTTGAGCGGTCGAGGGGATAGTTGGGGATAGGGGCTCACGTGCTATGTCATACGCATGTAATCAGTCGCGCCTGGAGCTGCAGAGCAATTACTACACCTTTCCCTCACGCACAACCCATTTCACCCTCTATAATCTTTTCTTCAACCTATAAACCTCTACTTTCCCAGAATCAGTGCCAAAGACACGCCCAAGATGGCCGATATCTCTAACATTTCCCAGGGTATGGACATCGACGAGACCGCTATCGATGAGGGCCTTTACTCGCGTCAATTGTGAGCAACCAGTTTGCATTACTGCCAATCCAGTGTACTGATAGATACTAGATACGTCTTGGGACATGAAGGTACGCCGATCTAATCTTTTAGCACTGTACAGTGAGCTTACAAGGATCCAAGCAATGAAGCGGATGGCTGCATCCAATGTTTTGATTGTCGGTCTACAAGGACTGGGAGTCGAGATTGGTGCGCGGTTCCTAATTTTCGCTTTGGAATTCTATACTTACGGACACCAATAGCAAAGGACATCGTACTTGCCGGTGTCAAATCCGTCACTATCTACGATCCTGAACCCGTTACCATCCAGGATCTCAGTTCACAAGTGCGCGATTCGTCTTCGTCTCTTCAAATCTTACTGAGCTTTATCACAGTTTTTCTTGCGAAAGGAAGATGTTGGAAAGGCTCGTGCTGCTGCTACCCTTCCCCGATTGGCAGAACTCAACACTTATGTTCCCGTCCGCGATTTGGGTGGCAAAGCCGGTGCAGAGATTTCGGTGGACCTTGTCAAGGGCTTCCAGGTAACTAGATCCATCACTTACAAATGACGACATTTGCTGACAATGATAACAGGTTGTCGTCCTGTGCGGAGTTTCCTTGAAGAAGCAGCTTGAAATCAACGATTACACCCATGCAAACGGTATTCCTTTCATCTCTGCTGAGACCCGGGGCCTCTTTGCGTGGGTCCATTTCGCATGACGATTACCTGTTTCTTATTCCATTTTACAGCTCAGCTTTTAATGATTTCGGCTCTAAGTTCACTTGTGTGGATCCCACTGGCGAGCAGCCATTGACGGGTATGATCGTCTCTGTGGACAAGGTACCGTTTGCAGCGTAATTACCCCAGGCCTATCGCTGACCACTTTTCAGGATCAGGATGGACTGGTTACCTGCTTGGACGAGACCAGACATGGTCTTGAAGATGGGGACTTCGTTACTTTCACCGAAGTTCAAGGCATGACAGAGCTAAACGGATGCGAACCTCGCAAGGTCTCCGTGAAAGGGCCTTATACCTTCACAATTGGCGATACCTCTAACTTTGGGGACTATAAAACCGGAGGAATTTTCACCCAAGTGAAGATGCCCAAGATCATCGAATTTGTCAGTCTTTACGTTTCATTTCCCCATATATGATGTAAACTTCCCCTTTAGAAATCACTGAGGGAGTCGCTGCAAGACCCTGAACTTTTCATCACCGATTTTGCTAAATTTGACCGACCTCCCACTCTTCATGCCGCTTTCCAAGCACTCTCCGAGTTCCGTTCTCAGCACGGTAGATTCCCAAGGCCCAGGAACGAAGAGGACGCTGCTGCACTCTTCGAGCTCACGAAGAAGGTTAACGCAGATGCCGAAGAGAAGATTGTTAAGGAACTCGCCTATCAAGCTACCGGTGACCTCTCCCCGGTCAATGCTGTTGTCGGCGGATTCGTTGCCCAGGAAGTCTTGAAAGCGTGTTCCGCCAAGTTCCACCCTATGGTTCAGCACTTTTACTTTGATTCGCTTGAATCACTTCCAGATACGCTCCCTTTTGAAGAGGAATGCCAACCCGTCGGCTCTCGCTATGATGGTCAAATTGCAGTCTTCGGTAAAACGTTCCAGGAAAAGATTGCCAACCACCGACAATTCTTGGTCGGCTCTGGAGCTATCGGTTGCGAGATGCTGAAGAATTGGAGCATGATCGGTCTTGCGTCTGGACCCAAGGGTATAATCCATGTCACTGACTTGGATACCATCGAGAAGAGCAACCTCAACCGTCAATTCCTTTTCCGTCCTAAAGACTTGGGAAAATTCAAGTCTGAAGTCGCTGCCAGTGCTGTTGCAGATATGAACCCAGACCTCAGTGAAAAAATCTTAGCCAAACAAGAGCCAGTTGGTGCCAGCACCGAGAGTATGTCTTCACTTTTACCCCTCGACATATATACTCACTCGCTGATCAGACATCTATGATGAGGAGTTCTTTGACAGCATCGACGGTGTAACGAATGCCCTCGACAATATTAAGGCTCGTAAGTCCTGCAGATTTCTCCTTGTTACACAATTATACTCACCGCCCGGTAGGCTTATACATGGATCAACGCTGCGTCTTCTATCAGAAGCCATTGCTTGAATCTGGTACTCTTGGTACCAAGGGTAACACCCAAGTTATCATCCCTCATCTTACCGAGTCGTACGGCTCCTCTCAAGATCCCCCTGAGAAAGAGACTCCATCGTGTACTATCAAAAACTTCCCGAACGCCATCAATCACACTATCGAAGTACGCTCATTGTTTTGACGATATGTCGGCTTTTCCTGATACTAACCTGTTTGCAGTGGTCGCGAACTCAATTTGACAACCTGTTTGTCAAACCCCCGCAAGCTGTCAACGCTTACCTTTCCGAACCGAACTATTTGGAGACAACTTTGAAGTACTCGGGTCAACAGAAAGACCAAATCGAACAAATCACCAACTTCCTTGTTACTAACAAGCCTTTGACCTTCGAAGAATGCATTGCCTGGGCCCGCCTTCAATTCGAGAGGGACTACAATAACGAGATCCGACAACTCCTATTCAGTCTTCCTAAGGACGCTGTCACAAGCACTGGCCAACCCTTCTGGAGTGGACCTAAGCGAGCTCCTGACGCACTTACCTTCAACTCTAACGATGTACGTTTTTCCTTACGTCCAATGCACTCGTCGAACTCAAATTTCAATTTAGCCCATCCATCTTGCATACATCATTGCTGCCGCAAACCTGCATGCTTTCAACTATGGCTTGCGAGGCGAAACAGACCCTGCATTCTTCCGTAAAGTCGTAGACACTGTCATCGTTCCCGAGTTCACACCGAAGAGTGGTGTCAAAGTCCAGGTTAACGAGAACGATCCTACTCCTCAACAAGGCTCGTTGACAGGGGGTATTGGTATGTTCAATTAAATTAACTTCTCACCTTTAGATTCTTGACCTTTTCTCTAGACGATGATGTCGAAGATCTCGCTGCGAAGCTGCCAGCTCCATCCTCATTAGCTGGCTACCGCCTCAACCCTGTTGAATTCGAAAAGGATGACGACACCAACCATCATATCGATTTTATCACCGCGGGTTCTAATCTGCGTGCTATCAACTATGGGATTAATCCTGCGGACAGACATACCACAAAGCAGATTGCCGGCAAGATTATTCCTGCCATTGCCACCACTACGTCGTTGGTGACAGGTCTTGTTTGTCTCGAGTTGTACAAGGTATGGAAGCAGTGTTAAGAAAGGACATCTTTTCTAACCGCATTACGTCTACCGGTAGATTATCGATGGCAAGAAGAATCTCGAGTCTTACAAGAACGGCTTCGTCAACCTTGCCCTTCCATTCTTCGGTTTCTCGGAACCGATTGCAGCCCAGAAGGCGAAGTATGGCGAGACAGAATGGACCCTCTGGGATCGTTTCGAGTTCAAGAACAACCCCACGTTGAAAGAGGTTGTTGAATACTTCAGGGAGAATCACAAGCTTGAAGTAAGCATGGTCAGCCAGGGCGTTAGCATGCTCTGGAGTTCTTTCGTTGGGAAGAAGAAGGTTCGTGGTCGCATGATTTTCATAAATGTTTTTTCTCAAAATTTCAATCCTTCTCCAATCCTTCTCCAGAGCGAAGAACGCCTTCCCATGCCCTTCACTCAACTGGTAGAGCACGTTAGCAAGAAGCCCATCCCCCCCCACGCGAAGCACCTCATCGTAGAAGTCATGGTTTCCGACGAAGAGGGCGAAGATGTAGAGGTTCCTTTCATCGTTGTGCGCATCTAATGGAGGAAAAGTCAAGTGTAGCATGACAGAACTGTAGCAGTGTGTAATCATTGCATATGTAGAATACCACCCAATGTTTTGCTGTGTAATCGGAATGCCGAGTTTCAGCCTGCATATTCTCTCATGGGCGGGTTTTTGGATCTAGGACAAAGCCAAGTTGTGCAATACTGAATTGCCATAGATCGAGTACATAGGAAGAACGACATACGTATGTACCTGCTTACCTACTTACAAAGCAAGTAAAAGTAACGAACCGAGGGGGAACATGAATGGGTGGGCTAGGCGAAGGTTGGAAGGAAAGCGGCGGATAAGGTGGAAGGGAGGTAGCTACCGGAGAAGGTCGAAGAGGGAACGGCAAATTAGAAGTCGATCGAAGGTAGACGAAGGGTAGGTATATCGGGAGTGGAGAGAAACGAAACGAGATGAAGCGAGCAAGGCATGTGACTACTTTTGTAAAATGTTTTGTAGGGTTCATGAGATGAAACCGTGGCGTCACTGAGGAAAAATAAAAAGAGAAAATGAACAGCGAAAATACATGCTACAACAAAAGACCGGTTGTGAATGGAACCAAACATCAGGAGACGCGATCATTAGTGGTTGTAACGGCTGATAAATACCATGACAGGAAACAAGCGGAGAGGCAAGAGCGTCAGGAAGAGCAAGATACGCAACGAGAAACGGCAAACTCCAATGAGATAATAGTCCAGATCAAAAGACAAGAATACTGGCGAATCGAAAGGGGGTTGAGTTTCATCGGTGAGGTGACGATCGAGCCTTTCAGGTTGAATCCAGGTGCGGCCCCGTTGTCCCAACAAAACTCCTCTGATAGGGAGAATTGACGTGGGAAGGCCTGAGAGTCCCTGAGAATCGTGCAGAAGACGATAAAAATAGACAGCGAAAAGGCGAAGAATGCAACTTGAAGAAATAGTACAGAGGCAACTGGAGGAGAGAAACTAATGCTGAGTGCTGATTGTAGTGTAGAGCTGAGCGATGCTGCCAACGAGAATAATAGACGGAGGACTCTATGTTGGAGAAGACGGTGGCGATAATTCATGACACAAGATGTGATCATGCCCTCAACCATCCAGAACTAGGAGCGACGGCGATTGCAGGCATATAGCCCACAGCAGGATACATATATTGATTGACATCGACCCAGCGAGGGTCAGTCTCGAATGTTGCCAAGTGTTCCTGAGAAGCCATGCGAGCATCGTTGACTGGTAAGCCAGCTTGAGAGTATGACCGCAAGTGGCGGGTTGATAAGTTGTCGGAATCGTAGAACAATGATTGCGAACGAGAATGAGTCATCGCACTGGCCGTTTGCTGCGGGTATACGTTGTAAGAAGGCGGGTTGACAGACATGGCATGTTGCCCGTATGCATATGGGGGATAGGCTTTGAAGGAAAAGGCATCCCAAGGGGGATTGTATGCAACATCGTGTGGGCGGTACCCCATTGGATAAGCGTGAGCTTGTGTCGGTTGAACGGCGACATAGTGTCCACTACTTCGATTACGGTCTCGAAGGATAGGCTCATCCCCAGCTGGACTCCACTTGGCGGGAGGAGGAAGAGCTTTAGCAGATGCGGCGTTGTTTCCTTGCACGATTTCAGGATCGATACTCATGGAGGAACGTGCGTCACGCCCAGCTGCGAGTCCACCGGTGCGCCGCCTCGGCAAGTATTCCTCTCTAAGAGGGCCATCCTCATCCAAATTGATATCGGCGACGTCAACAGAGGACCCATATTGCATCTCAAGGAGGTTCTCCTTCTTGCGCTCCTCGAGGCCAAGGAAAACAGGCTGGGGGAGGGGGGCGAAGCTGGCTGGACACGGCGCTTGGACAATCTCATCAATTGATATGCGAATTATCAAGTGGGGATTGGAGGAAGGTCGTCCGATAGGTTGCAAGTGAGAAGGGGCAAGGGACATGTGGTAAGACTTGAGATGAGACATCCAATGAGCCCATTCTTTGTTAGAAATGGAGAGGTCATATCCGAAGACGTCCAAAGCGAGAGCTTCAAGTCGGTTAAGCTCTTGAATGGGTATGTTCGAGATGCTATGCCTGAAAATAGTCCATGAGTCGTTTGAAAATTGGTCGATGTGAGAGTCAAGAAAAACGAACCAGGTCTTGTTACTGAAGGTGTGATCGTCCAGCCACTTGTTTGCCAGCATGCAGCCGAGGACGACGAGGCGAAAAGGCGCATTGTGCTGCAACCCCTCCCGTTCATAGCTGTAAGGGTCACCGAGTAAAGCGTGACGGAAACGAGCTTCCTTGGGATACTCAGCGCCGAGCTCGGCAGCATTAAAGTAGCCGGGCAATCGGATAATGTACCATACAGCTAGGAAAATGGCAGACGGTTGCAACAACGTGGAGAGCAACAGGGAATGGATCGATGGTGCCAGATAGCTCGGCGGAATGGGCGAGTAATGCACTGCCCGGCCTCTGAAAATAGGTTCAGTATGATGATGTCGTCAAGAATGGAGATTACTCACGATGGGTAGGTGAAGACGGGGGAAAGGCTGAGACCCGTCGTGCACACCTTCCAGACGTAGTTGGCCAACCACTCAGACAGTGGCTGGGAAAGCTGCTTGTAGCCAATGGTGGGACTGGGGGTAACGAGATCTGGGCCAGGTTCCTTGACCGGCTCGGCTAAAGTGGGAAAAACCGGAGCGGGTCGTGATTCCGCAGAAACCTTGCCCCGCTTATTGAACAAGTCGTAGTTACCGTTGGCGGCTTGCGCAGTGATGCCTTCTTCTGCAACGGCAGAGTGCTGCTCGGCAGCGACTGCCCTGTCAACGAAATCGGCAAATGGGGTGACAGGCTCCAATGGGCTAGAGGACGTGTCAGGGCCGCTGTCTGTACTAGGGGAATGGTCTTGATAGATCTGCTTGTATGCACTGCGGTGATACGTCTGGTCCTCGTACGTGGCAAGGTCCGTAAAGTCCAGGTTGGGCGATGTGTCTTCGGCATCGTCCTCGAAATCCATCACATCACCAGCCCCACACATGGGAAAATCATCCTCCTCGTCATCCCAAGATTGGATCTCCTCTTGCTTCAATTCCCCCCCTGAAGGAATGTGCGCAGAATCTGCGGATACCATGGGCGGGAGACACGCTTGAGCGCGAACCCCTTTAATGGCCATCGCGTTGCCCGCGACGGCCAACCCTTGGGTAAAATCCTGCCCGACACGACGTTCAGAAAGATAATAGTCCTCTTCCCAGATGCGAAAAGGCTTTGATTTCTTCCACGATGGTGAGGAGTCGATGGGCGGGATGCCACGAATCGGCTTGATGACTGGATGGGCTGCCGACTTAACGACACGGGGTACGGGAACCGGCATCTGCACGTAAGCTAGACGAGAGAAAAGGGTCTTTCCACCGAACGAGATCGATGAAATGACCGCCTGACTCTAGTCCGTTGATGGGTGCTCCTGCAAAAAAGGAGCGATAGGCCAGCGAATGAAGGAATGAACGCAGTCGAGGTCGTGAGGGCAGTCGTAAACGAAACTAGAAACGTCGAAAGAGTAGCAAGGCGCCGAAACAGACGAAATGCGGTTGTGGCAGACGCACAGCGAAGGCGTGCCCTTTTGGATTATGGTCGTTGCGGAAACAGGAAACCGGGGCCAAAGACGACCTCGAACCAGCTGCTTGCCGACGTCTGCGACGATGACAACGGACCAACAACGCTCTTCAGTCCTGCGGGAGACGACGAGGAGACCTTGCTATGGAATCGACGAGGGGAGAGGCGGTCGATTCGATGCCAAAACAAAAATCGCCACGCCCTTTATATAGCTTATGTAAGCAGCGCACTGTCAGCCAAGTCACATCGATAAAATTATACGCCAAGTTCCGTCAAAACTCTCCCACGCCAAGCATTTCCCACACACCGACGCGATCGCGTTGTTTGGTTCCCAGGCCGACCCCAAACACACACCACTCACTTCCTCCCATCATCTCATTCAAACTGGCGCTACTCACAGAAGGCCTCATTAAGCAGTACCAGATGAGCGGGATCCAACTCGACACTGCAAATGGATCAATCCCGCCGTCTACAAATCTCTCCGTCGATTCAATAACATTGGGGCAGCTCAAGAACTTTGCTGCCAATGGGCAGAAGCCCAAGGTATTCCTTGTCACCGTTCGTCCTCCACGCATCTAACCTCGTGTGCTCCCTAGCAATCTTGGTATGACTTCAAATATGACGACGAGGATACCGTTATGAACGAGATTGAAGAGTTCTATTCCTACATCGAGATGCCGCAAGTAGCCGAGAACCTCAAGGCTTGGGAGGGGTGTTTCCCTTACGGTGCGCTGCATACACATCAAGTCATGCATCAGTCTCATGGCATAAATGTAGAATGGACCAAGGCATCCATGGCCCAGCGGAAGTCGCATGTTGAAAGGTTACTGGAAGGCTTGGAACACCGTGATGCTGAAATCCGCTTCACCAATGCCCGTCGACTCTTCTACGTACTGCAAGGTTTGCAGTTATTTCATCCTTTCCAAGCCGCATCCATTAATATCTCCCTTCCAGGGGCGTTTGCCGAGTCCTTGTCTCCTGAACATCAATTACATTGGATATTCGAGAACTGTAAACTCGTGAGATCAGCTAACGGCATCAGCAGCGTCGTGGAGGCCTTGAAGATCGCTGGCAGGAAACATGACCTCCTGAGGTACTCGTTTCCCTCGGTCTGCCGTGAACGAACGTCTAATGAGACCTTGTTAGTAACCTGTCCGACCAAGACGCCGCTCACTTTCATATCTCCGTTCAAGACAAGACAGATCTTTTGGAAGAAGTCCTGACGGAGATTTCGGTCTATCTCGGAATGCTGTATCACTTAGTGGAGGTTTTCAAGGGCCATGAGGACTTTGCCGACGAATTGAGTACGTCAACATACAGCCGGTCTTTCATAATCTCAGCTTATGTTCCGTTAGTGAGCTTGGACCCGCCACTGCCTGTGTACCTGTTTAACCTAGTGGCCGGCTTGCGCGATAAGAGTGCCAAGGGTTACCCCATCAAGAAGGTTAGCCTAATCATTCGTAGTTATTGTCCCAGCCACTGATGTGCCTTTGAATAGCTTTTGCTCGTCCTTTGGAAAACGTTGCTGGCATGCTGGGGTGGTATGAAAGACCATGAACGTGTCAAGAAGATTGCACGAGAGTTGGCAGGATTGCCGAACTCTGAAGGAGGTGTGTTATATTTTATGCTAGCTGATATTCAAGTAACATGAGTTAAAGCCGATAAAATTAAATCAACGCCTTTGGATATCGAATCATTCCGGCAAGAGACCGCGGTGAAATATCCTACCTTCGCAACCCCACCTCTACCCCCTCCTGCCTTGGCAGACGCCCCTATTACGAAAATCGGCAACCCAGCACAATTGACACGTCGTCTTTCTGAGGCCTATTCACCAATTCCGATTCGGCACCATTATCATCACGATGAACCTGAATCATCCCAACCTCAAGGAGCCTTCCCTCAGCAAATTTCCCAAAGTAATTCATACTTTAGAATGAATCCACAGCCTGCTACTCCGGCCCCTTCACCCCCTCCCTCGCCTAAACCCAAGAAACAACAATACCAAACGGATCAGAACCGACCATTTTTGTTTCCGTTTTCGAAACATCGGTTTGGGAAAGATGCAAAGCTTGTGCCATTCGCAATTGAGGAAGCGGATCGGCTGTTTAACAAACATATGCATGTAAGCTTAGCCTTGGCCCAGATGTGGAGGACAAGAGAGGATTGTATGACCTTTGAGAGTGGTTTGGAGAGGATGCCCGGGACTGATGCGAATTCGAGGTCATCCACGTACGTGGATGTGAGTTCTATTGGTGGTCGTTTGTCTTGACTCCAATACTGATTATCTACAGGATGATGAGTGCGGAGAGCCCTTGCCCGACGTCAAGCTTCTCGACGAAAAGATCGAGGAAGCGATCGCAGCAATTGCAAAAGCGGAAACAACTTCTGAAAAACGGAAAGCGATGGAGCGAAAAGAAGATCTCTTGAGGCTGAAGAGAGTTGAACAAATATATGTACGTTGTCGCCATCTTATCCTTTACCCTCTGCTAATTTTGATTAAAAGAGCGCTGTATTGCCCGTTCTGTCGGGCTGGGTATTGGTTTTGTTGAAGCTGCTGCTCGCCACAGTATCGCACAATCCGGCTGCCCTTCAGATGCCGCAGACTTCGACATCGTCCGTTTTCCCCCAAGGAGCAGGGAGTAAGCGCATCTACTGTACGTTTCCTACAACGGAGAATCTTAACAAGTCTCGTAGCGCCCGACCAGATCCCGCAGCCACCTCCTACCTTAGATGAGATTGATGTGGTTCGGCACCGAGAAATCACTTCGAAAGCCGTATCAGCTATCCTGTTACTTGTCCTTAAATGGTTTAAAGTGTCTCGTACGTTCTCTAGATTCTTGTCATTGACCGTAACTAAACTCTCCTTAGATGTGATGAAGTTTCATCATTTGGGCCAACACCTCTTGGATACCAACTGTTTGCTTTTAATTCTGAAGATGTTTGGATTGCAAGAAGTTGCTCAGACCGTTGTGTCTAAAGCGGACTCGCCCGAGAACAAGTAAGCAGCCAGATATGATAGTAATGTATGCGTGACGTGACCTTTGCCGCAGTTTCTTCCGATATTGTTTAACCAATCTATCCAAGAATCCGCAGATACCTGGGCCGGAAGATGAGATGATCAAACCTCCCCGGCAAATCATCACCAAGATTGTAACCTTGCCTAATGGCGAGAAGCATGAGGAAGAGATTGAACAAGTTACGGAATATTCGTGGAGGAATTTCTTTTCGACCATCAATTTCGCGAAGATTATGCAGAAGTTGTCCAAGGGAAGATCACACCGGATATGGATGCTTGTCCAGTACAAGAGTTCGGTATGTCATGTGCGGTGTGATGAGATTGGAGCAATTCTGACTGCATATTAGGCTGTGCTGAAGCGGGTGCTTCGAGTACCCCATCCCTTGCTACAGCTCCATATCTTGAAGCTTATCAAGAGTCAAGTTCCGTTCTGTGGTCGGAAATGGAGGCAAAGTGAGTAGCCTTGATTAGCTTAGAAAGCTAGAGATCCTCAGCGCTATTGCAGCGAACATGAAGGTTATTACCGCCATATACCTGAATTGCAGACCTGACCTTCGCGATGAGTGGTTGACTGGAACTGAGCCGGATGATGCAGGCGATGCTCAAGTAAGATGAAGTATATTGTTCCTCAAAGGAAATGCTGACTCCGGGGTTCTTTCATTAGACTCAAGAGCAAGCACTGAGACATCTTGTTAAATTCTGTGCGTCCGTCTCATATTTTTGGATTCTTGTGGTGTCCTGATGCGACTGCGGATAGATAACAACAAACGCTATGGTCCTATCTCGACTGTCAATCAGCATGGACCAGTTCATCGTCGCTCTGGAAGCATGTCCCATCATCTGGAAGGTCTTCAAGCTGATCCACAGCTCGCGAGCCTTATCCGGCCATTGGGCACGCCCAACACCGTTGATTCGGACGTTTTCCCGCCGCCTAGATCGCAAGCACCGAATCCGTCTATATTTTTGCCTTATATGACCGAAGACATTGCTTTCGAAGAGGAATACGAGGAGTATTTGTCTGACCTTGGATTGTCTGAAGAGCCGCATCAAAACGAAGGGCAAGGACAGCAATACATACCCGGAACTTCGGCCTGGCATCGGTTACCTGAATATGTTACGGAAATCACGGATAATATCAGCGACAGTGAAAGTATTGCCTCGATTGGAGACCTTAGGGATGATTCGCGGCTCGATCCTTCTAAGGATGACCCGGAGGTGGTTGATGAGAATCTGAATAATTGGGAGGTGAGTGCCACTGTTACTGGAGTGGAAGAATTGCCAATAGTAATGGTTGTCTTAGCATATGAGCCCTAAGACTATGGCAGCGCTTCCCAAGTCCCCGGCTGCTGGCAGGAGAAGATCGAGTTCCGGTGGAGGGCTGCGTCCAGTCATACCGTTCGGGCTTGATGACAGTAGTCCTGTCGAAGATGACGAAGATGATGAAGATTTGGAGGGGTTGGGGGCACTTTCACGAGAGCATACGGGTCCTAGTGTCGATGAGGTTGAGTATGCCTACGGGTAAGTCGCTCATCGCGATGAACCGAGTTTCATGGGAACTGATGGGTGACATTCCAGAGTGTAAATCGTTGCGTATATGATCTAGTTGTTACATTCTTGAATCTATTGATTATGTTTTATCCACAAAATCCTCTTGTCCGAGCGGATAGTGCCATGAATTTATAACAACAGGCTCAAGGGGCATTCATGAGATAGCAATGAGAATAGTGTAGGATGGTAACTCATGCAAGCCCAATGGTTGAAACGGTGCGGAGGCCTTGAGGCAGTTGCGTTTTTATTAGAACATGAGGCAGCGACAGAAAATTCCTACAGCGAGCTCAGCGGTGGGGGTCGGGGGGCCGAGTTTTTGTTTGTATAGACTTGGTTTGGACAGTGTTTTAGCATGTCTTTCACAATTTGGACGCTGTCGGGGTATGTTGAACTTTGTGGCTGCAGACACACCAAACATCGCCATCCATCTCTCCTCATCGTTCCCCTCCTCGTCGCCGGCCTCAACGACGACGAGCGCTCATAATCCCTCTATCATCCATGAATCTCGCCCTATTCCAGAAGAATGCAGGTCCGTGCGTAAAGCCTGCTTTCCCACGTCCCTGACATAAGCGGCGTTCGTTGATTCCCTGCCCTTTGCCTCCCGCAACCACCATCTCCGTCCCTGTCACAGCTCTTCAAGACTTCGATTTCACCAGCGACCACACCAGTGTGCTTATTACGGCATATCAATTGCCAGTCTTCTTTAATAACTCGTCCTTTCATTCATGTCGCACCAGAATCCCGGCATGCAAACTATGCTGCAAGTTCCAGAGGCCCAGGTCAACCCCCAAGACCAGGGTGTAGGTGGTGCCAACAACTACTACCCTCAGGACAGTGACCTTACGGGCGGTTTGCCTATCAACCTCGACTCCCTGCGAGATGGACCTCCAGGAAGCAAGCCGTTCTACCCCTACTCTACGCTCATCCGGTGAGTAGCACTCTTCCAAGACCATATTACCCTTGAGAAGCTGACGAGTCTTTCTCGCCCCTAGGTATGCTATCAAGGGCTCTCCGAACGGCAAGTTGCTCCTCGAAGACATCTACTACGCCATTGAGTCAAGAGTGAGCCTCGATCACCTGAGATTTTGGTTGCCGGGCTAACCGGGATAACATAGTTCCCATACTTCAGGACTGCACCAAGCGGCTGGAAGGTAAGCATTTGGACTGTTCTTGGGGTGTTCAGGATCATGTGTATCATTCCAATATTTATGAATCGCGTCGACGCGACGCGATGTTTTTATTTGCCTGCTCCTGTTTGTTGTGGAAAGTTTGGGGCCATTTCGCTTTCTCACCTCCGTTTGTCATCCTCAAACTTCGGCTGATCACTTTCTCTCCAGAATTCCGTACGGCACAACCTCTCGCTTAACCCATGCTTCGAGAAAGTGCCTCGACCTCTCACCGACCGTGGGAAAGGTTCTTACTGGACTGTCAACGAAAATGTTGACCCACGGACGGGGGTTCATCGTATTCGCAAGAAGAAGAACAAGAAACGGGGTTCAGAAGAGTCGGACGCCGATTATCATCCCCCTGAACAGCAGCCTCCTGCACCACAACACTTCGAAGATCCTCATGCTGCTGCTGCTGCTGCCGCCGCCGCTGCCGCTGCGGGGGCCCATCCTCAATTTGTTCCTCCTCCAGCGCTGGGGGATGACGCAACCACAAGTAGACAGCCTCCTGGGTCTTATCCGTCGGCCTATCCACCGTAAGTTATTGGTTGCTGTTTCATTTAGCCGACGTTGATACAATTCTAGCTATAGCCCCCTCACCTTCGATCCTAATTTCCCGATGATGGGTATGCGCTTCCCACCCGTGCCCGGCCCTGTGCCTATATCACCAGACGAGAGCTTCGAAGTTGATGAACACGGAAACATCAACTGGAGACTGGCATGGCTTAAGGAGATCGGACATCTCCAGCAAGTCACCCAGGAACAGGAAAAGGCAGGTGCGGACCAGGAATGGTATCGCATGATGCTCTTCCGCGTTCGGACCGCCTTGATGCCTCCTCCCATTAATCCTGAGATGATGCAAGGCATGGTACCGCACATCCAGCCTCCAGCTGACCTTCAGCAACAGGCTGGTCAGCAACAGCAGCAACAGTAGTAGTCGCCTATCGTAAATTTGTTTCTTTTGCATCTCGTTGTGTTTCCTACTTTACTGTACCTTATGATGTATCTTTTTTACGGTCGATGCTCCTGTCTGGAGCTGTCTAAATAGTTTTTTCTTGGCTTGTACCGTGTAGTTCATTGCCTTTAATAAAATGCGATTACTGAAGGGTTCGGGTCGGGTATTCAGCCGAAAGGCGTGTGAATGTGTCAGGTGGATGTCATGGCACTTACAATTGGGCATTAATAATAGGCTTATATTTAATTATTTTTGGTTAAAGCCCCTTGCCCCTTGACCACTATCTTGCTATCTGCCATGGCCCCGATTGCTGTTTCTGAGTCCCCGGCGCCTCCCCCAACGTACTCAAAGGGCCCTGCGTTGGCCGTGGGCTCCCTCGACACTGCCCAGGAGGGCAAGTACCAGAGCCTGGTCACAGAGCTCGAGTCTACCAGGCAGGTAGACAAGCTGCTCCTCGATCGCCTGGTCGACGGAGGTGGGTACAGCGGCATTATCAGATATGGGCTAAAGGTCTAAAGGAGCTCTGCAGCTACCATTCTGGAGGAATCCAAGTATGCCTCCATCCATGTTACACTTGCCAGCTCCGATTACCAATCACTGGAACGCTCGAACCTGCGCTCGCTGCTGACTCACTTGTTAACCGGATTGACCCCCTTCGGAACCCTGCATTTGTTGCATCTGACCCAGGGGTTGAAGACGCTCCCCAGTGAACTCACCCTCGCTGGATTTCTCGTCCTTACCGGTGCAACGGGTGAGGGAACCGACTCTATTGTTGCGCAGAAACCCGCACACCCCATTGGAGGTTCTGTTCCTCTTAAAAGGAAATCAGGGTCTACCACGATATCCCCTAATACCGCGCCTAACGGAACCACAGCAACGACTGCTCCAGCTGCCGTGCCATTGCTCCTTCGTAAACGGACCGCCGACCCAGCCAAAAAGAAGGCCCTTTGGGCACTTACAACCGATGCTCCTACACCGAAGGTAGACGCAGATGCTCTCCTGACCGCAGAGGACAAAGCCAGACCCGTCCCTACTTGCGCCCCGGTGGACAGATCGGCTCCTCGACGGAAGAAAGCGTGCAAGAACTGTTCTTGTGGGTTGGCCGAGTTGGAAGAAGAGGAGAGGAAGAACTCGAAGGTGGTTGTGATTGACGCCAGTATAGACGGGGAGGGTGGTGCTGTTGCTATCGATCAGGCTGAACGTGAGCGACTGCGCAAGGCTGCCGAGAGTGCCCCCAAAGCGACCAGCAGCTGTGGGAGCTGCTTCCTCGGAGATGCCTTCCGATGTGCAGGTTGCCCTTACCGCGGTATGTCACCTGTTCCATTTGCTTTGGGAATACTTTTTCTGATGCTCCATTGTCTTGTTGTGACAGGCCTGCCGGCCTTTAAGCCTGGAGAGAAAGTGGAGATTGATTTTGGAATGGACGATTTTTAGATAATTGAATGGGAAATCTGGGTGAGCGGACGGATGGAAAGGGATTGTCACGCGTGGAGTAGGGTTCTTATGGATCTCTGTCCGTACTGGGCATTGCTGGATTATGGCACGCTGTCGTGCGGAGGAGAATCTGGACTGGGTGGCCGTTTACCTCTTTTCTGTTGAACACGGTCACTGTCTATGTTGTCCTATGCCGACATATCTACATGCCTTTCCTACAGGGACACTCACCCATGGGGATGGAAATGGAGACTTATCGGGTGGCGCGTCCGTTGCACGTGTCGCAGTGTCCCTTCTAGATCATCTTCTGTTCTCTCCCTCGTATCGGGAAGCATTCGGCGTAGGGAGTAGTCCGCGGTATACATAAAACGATGTAAATGTAATGCTGTTTTCTGTGCCTGTTATTGTTGAACTTGTAATGAGTACGGTCGGTTGAAATTGAAGTTTTTAGACTTGATACGATTCGGGTGCAATGCCAAGGACACATGTTGCGGCGCTTTGACTTGGACACAACTCCGCATTTATGCTCACAAGTAAGTTTTCGGTCTTGGATTCTGAACTGGGGTGAACATAAAGCGATAGTCTAGCACAAAATGGAAGTTGCTTCGGTTGCGGGACCTTCTACTCTCCCAAATACCTCTGAATCCGGACCTCTACCCGACCGACCCTCTTTCTGCACTCTCTGTCCCCAGCCGTCCAAATACACTTGTCCCGGATGCGGCGTGAAAAGTTGTTCAGTGGGGTGTTCGAAAGCGCACAAACAGCAGACGGGATGTTCAGGCGAACGAAACAAGGTGGGGTACGTCCCGATGAAGGACTATGGGTGGGGGACGATGATGAATGACTATGTGTTTCTGGAGGATGTGGGGAGGAGGGTTAGCGAGCTTGGGAGGGAGATTGCGAATGGAGGATATCTGCACGGGAGCGGTGCTGGTGTGGAGAGCAACAGCAACACGAGAGGAGGGCGAGGACGAGGACGAGGAAGGGCGAGGGCGCCGCATGCGAGGACAAAAAGAGACATTTTCAAGATGCAGATGGAGATTCGCGACATTGACGTCGATTTGCTGCCTCTTGGGATGAAGAGACGGAAGGCTAATCAGTCCAGTTGGGATTCTAGGTTTCTTTTTTCATCCTTTCTTTCCTCGAAAAAGACTGAACATTCACTTAGGAACCAGACAGCTTCGTTGACCGTCGAATTCAGGTTTCATCACCCGCTGGATCCCCTGGCACCGCGTTCTGCTCTGAGAGATCCTCCTCTTGTTATTCTGACACATAGGAATAGGATGGATCAGCCTTTACTGGTCCTCGTCCAATCGTTGGCTAAAGACCGTTCAAAGAAAGAGGCTTTGAAGGGACGACCGACCCAAAGCGGTTCTTCGTGTCCGGAATGGTTGCAGAGCATGCTTTTACCGAGCGAAGAAGACCCAGAAGGTTTCACACTGCCTCGATGTGTTATGCACGCTCCGACGGATCCCATTCTCATTCTTCAGTCCTTGAAACAAGAAGCAGCCGAGAGGGATCAAAAGTACGCCTCGTCGCTAGGAAAGACTCTGTCGGATAAATTGGCAGCGTACGCAAAACCTCGCAAGGACACTGATGCTACTACAACAACGACACTGAAACGCAAGGAACTCCCGTCGTCCATGAAATTTCCAAAAGTATACTACAATCTCGATCTTAATCAACCACTCGCACAGTCGCTGCGGCATACGCAGTTTGTGGAGTTTCCGACCATAGAAGTGTTTGAGGAGGGAGATGAGAGGTTTCAGGGTGTTGTCCTTGTTGAGCCTCGAGATCGTTCCACCCTCAATATTGCGAATGGCAACGACAGTGTACAACCGCAGGCGAAACGACGGAAACTGGACCCCAAAGCTGGAAAAGAGCGGATGAAGGGCTTGCTTGGTGGTTACGGCAGCGATAGCGATGCCGCTTCTGGAGACAGCGATGGGGAGGATCAGCCGCCGGAAGAGCAGACTAGACCCAATGCAGCGCCGTTGGTTGCTGATTATGCAGGGAGCGATGATGAGGATGGGCAACAAGGAGCACCGGATGAACCTTCCAAGGAAGATGACGTTCGTATGAGTGAAGATGAAGAGGAGGACGACTTGGACCCTGCTGCACTCTTGGAGCTTGTTCGACAAGTCAAGGGGGACCAGTGGGCAAAGGAGCAGGAGGATGAAGCTCTTGATTGGGGAGGCTCGGATGCTGATGCTGAAGGGGAACTTGACGATGAAGAGGAGTAGATTTCAGATATCTTGCCGGCGGAGGTCTAACAGCCCTTTCATCAATGTTTGGACTTCCAGGAGTTGCTCGATCGCTTGTTTAACGGGTGAATCGCGAACGGGAGAGGCTGTTTTGACTTCAACTTCCCAAAGTGTATCTGCATGGGCTGGGATCGGTTTTTCTGTTTTAGGATCAGCCTGCGGTGGTTTGGTTAGTGTTTAGGTAGATGTAAAAGGGATGAAACGAACCTGTTCTTGTTGGAACATGAGGATGATTAAGAGGCCTCTCCGGAATGAGTATCCACGTTTGTAGAGCTGTGTCTTGCGAATGTAGCCGAGAGCAGCCGCGAAACTCAGAGCGTCGCCTGTTACTTGGACGATTGCCCAGGGACGGACAGTTGCGTCTGGGTATGTTCGTGTTGACTCGGGTTTAAGGTATGAGTAGAGTTCCCTGCAGTTCCAGGTCAACGAGAACAGCCTGAGATGAGAAACTTAGAGGTACCAAGGCGCATTCTTCTCGCTCATCTCCCTCTTAGCTCTCAACATGACAGGTTCGACGCCTCTATCCCGCTGAGCCTGGGCATCGAGGGGTTCGAAAACGACCTCGCGTGTGTGTATGGGTTGGGCTGATTCCGAGTTTAGGGTTATGCGATTTAATATTGGTTTGAGGTCTCTGGCAAAGAATTCTCCAGAGAGCGAGACATCGTAGGAGTGACCGCCTGTGGACATGTTGGGCGGGAGAAGGAGAGTTGGTTGTTGTCGTGTTGTTTGTCATCTGGACCTCTAGTCACCCACAACATCCTGCGCCCTGGATACCGTCTGTTGAATAAACCAGAGATGGTCTTATCACTTCGCCCTAAATATTACGATACTCAGTGGGCTGCGGCGCGGTGCGTTTTAGTCATGAAACGACGTTGCGCGGTCACCGTAAGCGCTGCAGACTCCGTAGTGTAACTCGGGGCCATACTTAGGCTAAATTGGTTTAGTGGTATACGTGGCCGTGTCAATGCAGATGAAGGGCTGTCATAAAATTTCCAGGCTGAATACATAGAAACCCTGCAACGCGAGTCGGGGAACTATCCCGGATCACTTTCAACACCCGGTTTATACCAGTAAGCTTGCATTGAATTTCATGATGCCTAGTAGGGCTCAGCAAGGATACCGTTAAATGCAAGACTGTTTCGAGGTGGTATAGAATCTAGATTATACCATTTATCACACCGAATAGAGCCATATACGCGTATCTAAGAAATATATGATTTGGACGAAAGCGGTAGTGGTTACATATCATTCTTGCAACAGGCCATGATTGACCACCGTCGTCCGCCCTATAAATCAGCGGATCCGCAAGGTATGCATCGTTCCCCCGCCGCTCCCCTATGAGCTATGAAGAGTCCCTTCAAGCGGCTTTCTAATGTCTTCTCTTTTGGTAACGATCTAGGCTCACGACACAGATCACAGACAACGACAGCGACGACCACGGGGGTCAGGAGGAAGTCTTCTATATCCCACCTTCTCTCCAGATACCGCAATGAACCTTCACGACAACCACCACCATCACAGCCCGACGAAGAGTTCGAGTCACCGATTATCGTCGCCCGTCCCCCACGATCTCGGCTCAGGAAGCTCTCTGTGGGCTCAGTGTCGTCATATTCGTCCGACTATTCAGATTCAGAAGACTACTCTAGCGAAACCCACAACGACAGCGTACTTAGTGCGTCCACCGTGTCGGACATAAAGAGACGCACAAATGCGCCGTCGGAGGGCGCAGTGGATAGGCGGAGGGTGGCCGTTGTCCAGATGGATACATTAAAGGACGCGATGAGCGCGTCGGGAACGAGCTCATCGACCAGTTCTATTCGGTCTCGACGCGGACTCATGAACCAGCTCGCTGGTCTCGCTCTCGTCGCGCCTCCAGACGCCGAGGCCAGAAGCTATACGCAACTCACCCCGCCTCCGACTGCGCCGTTGCATCAGCGGAATTACGACACGACAGGCCACCAGCGGTCGGCATCTGAGGCGGTGGACGGTGCCAATGCCTCCGTGATGAGAAGGCGAGACATGGACGACGACAAAGACATTACAAACTCGGCAACTTTTGATTCAATCAACAACAATGGTCTTCGTTCCAACGGTGAACCCTCCTCGTCAAGAGCAGTCGTTGGCCACCGCCGTCTTCTACCCCCCACCGTCAAGTTCGCTTTGGATTCGACCAGTTCCTCGCCGTCGCCTCCCATGACGACCCCCAAGATAGGGGCTTCGAAAGAGATACACATTCCAGTTGCTGCACCCATTGTTGTCGATTTGGCTTCGAGCAAGGCAATGCAACAACAACCAAGCGTGAAGCTTGTTTCTACGCCCAAGTCGCACATCTCATCCATCACCCTTCAACCCGATGGCAGTTCAACCATTGACAGAACTCCCTTCCTCGGATACCAGCCAGGTAAGCAGAAGCTTCTTCAATTCAGTTCCTCGAGGCACGCTGCCTGGGATTGATAATCATTCATTCACCCCGTCGACCTTCCTTTCTTCCTTCGCCATTTGACTTTTATCATCACGTCGGATTAACTTTTTATATGTAGGCATTCATGCAACAGCTGGTCCTTTACCTCCTCCGCCCCGGGCTGCCTTCCCTATTCCTATGCAGACACCACCACCTCCTCGCCCACCACGGCTGCATTCACCGGCACCACCCCGGGTGAAGAGCGACCTCGAGGCCGTCAAGCAAGCGTTGCAACTGCCGCCTTCTGTGGCCGCGAAACTTGCGGCGAAGACGTCACAGATGGCTGAAGTAAAGCCATTGAACTTGACCCCCAGGCGTGACACGCCGAAGAATACCCAGGAGGATGATAAAGACGACGACGAGGTTGTTAGGTATGTATGATTCCGGAGTTGTCTCTCGACGACGATATTGAAGATTTCTTGGTTTTCAAGCCCAGCTCTTCCTCGCACCCACCGGAGGGAGGGTGCTTTCGAGTCTCCATCATCAAAACCAACCCTGGACGACACCAATCTCGAGGCAGAAGGGACGGTCACTTCTCTCCGTGCTCGCCCTCTCGATGGGGAGGACGATGTTCCGAGTGTAACTATCATCGAGGAAGAGGCCAAACCCGGCACCGAAGAACTAGACCAGGAAGAATCCAAAGAACTTGAAGACTCTTTTGACGAGGCTGAAGTGTATCGGCGGTCACACCACTCTCACTCCCTCCTTCGTTCTCCATCACCTGCCAGTGGGAGTGGAAGCAGCGAACATGGGCACGGGAATCAACAGGGAACAATGCTGAGTGATGATGGGCTTGTGCAAAGGAGTCTTTCCCCCTCGTCGGTCAGCTCTTCGCCTAAGCGCTATCAGACCCAATTTCAACACCAGTTGTCACAATCTCCGAAGCGTTCAGCCTCAGTCTCGTCTAGCACCGCACCCAGTCCGCCGCCCAAGAGTTTCAGGAATAACCTGGCGACTAACTTGAAGAGGTTTTCGAGTCTACCACGAACACCTTCTCGCGCTTCCAGGCGATCGTCTGCACAATATTCGCACACTTCGTCTAGAACGCCTTCGCCTAGCGTGCAAGTTAGGGGCCCCCGACGCAAGATTATTGACTTCAATCCTGCTGCAATGTTTTGCCATGAAGTTTATCAGCAGCGGACGCCGGCGGAGAGATGTCAAATTTATATTGAGAAGATCAACGAGTTGTACATTCACGATTGCGGATTGTCAGGTTGGCTTCTGGAAATGAAGCATCGAGGTATGTTCTGTATGAGTCAAGAACGTCCAACATCCATGCTGATGAAGTGGTCTTTGCAGGGACAGCACCTCAACCCCGTGGACCTTCTTCCCAACCCTTCCAGCCACAGCCCAGACAGACCTCGAGGTCTTCTATGATTTCTGAGATGACTTTCCCTCGACGACCTGATGCATACGTTGCGACCGATCTGTCAGCTCAAAGTTCGACATACCATGATATCAGCCCGGCAACCGTTGCAGTCAACCTCCCATACCCTTCACTGGCAACGCAGCAGAGGCAACAATCTATCCGATCGACCACCTCCAACACGAGTGCTGGGAGTGGAATGACGCCTCCCCCGTCCGTTCGATCTCTTGCACCTTCCAACGGGTCGAGTAAAACCGGGTTTTTTGCTTCACTGGGCCGTAAAGCCAGTATATCTACTGGTGCTAGACGAGAAAGGGCCGGTACGATGCTTGGACACGCAACTTCTTCTGCGACGAATAGAACAGTGTTGTCGAAGCAGCCACCTTCCACCAAGGATATCTCCAGGCCCATCTTCATGTCTACTACGAATAGTGCTCATGGGCATGGTGGGCCTGCTCAAGGACCTAGCGGTCCTCGCGCCCCACCCCCGCACCGAGCTCAAAGATCGAAAACGCTGATGACCCCTGTTACGCCCACATATCATATTGAACGCGAAGAAGTCCTTGGTCGACGGCCCTCGTTGTTTGATCTCACTTCACCGACTCAGGAAACTCGCGTCGACCCTGCTTTCGCTGAACAGGTCGACAAACTTCAAAGCGTGCTTCCGCACGCTGACCGGGCTGTACTTGCTGGCTACTTGCGACGGGCTGGTCAAGACGTTTTGGCTCTAGGACAATACATAGACGACGAGAAGAATGGAACTCTCAAATATTTCTAAGAACGAGTTTCCATCTCAAATGCAGATTCCCAAAAGACGAATCCTTCGTTCCCTGTTTAATTCAAGCTTTATTTCAACGCTCATTTATCCACGTCTTGGAATTTTTTTATGCGCCTTTCGACATTGAAGTTATTTAAAATCAAGCTGTCTGTGTATCATATCCCATATATTATGCGTAAAGTACAATATCCTTCGGTTTTATTTTTTGCTTCCAAAGCTTGGACGGTCGAATACACACGAAACACAATACCATGTACGATTAATGAAATTCTTGCTATCTGCCGACTGCTGGTCGAAATCCACTTGTGCGTTTGATAGCTGAAGAGGATATGCCTGCCATTCCTTCTATGGGTTAGTTTATTCTAAGGAACGAACACCATCTCCTCTTACCCCGTTGATTCTGTGCTCCGAGCGACCAGTTTGGGTTGTATGTCCTAGTGATCGAGGGTGGAGGCCGGGGTTGGTTCAAGAGGAAGCTCTCGACCTCATTGACACTGTTGGAGCGTTCGGACAGACCAGTTGACCTTGTCCTGTCCACAGGGTTAAAGTCGAACTGTTGACGATTGTTATTGGATCTCTTTTGTGTATCATGAGGGTTGAACCCGGCTCCCCCATTGGAGGTGATAAGCGGCGTTCTTTGCACCTGCTATTAATTGTATTGGATGGGAGTAAGAAACGGAGGCGTCGCACTGACCCCAGAGCCGGACACGTCTCGACTGATACCGTTAGTTTGCAATTGGTTTCTTGAGCTGTGGAGCCCTCGTTCTGGGATGAGACCGGTCCCTTGACTGGCCGAAGGCCCAAGGTGGGTGCTATCACCGGCAGCTGCAGGAACTCCAAGAAGAACTTTCTTTTTGATCTTGTCGTATTGAGCCTGCAAAGGTGATATGAAGATTCCCTCTGGGGTGTAAAGCGTATGTACTACCGACCTTGAGCTTTTGGTATTCTCGGTTCTGTTCTCGGTTAACGTCTTGTAACTCCCGAACCTTCTTACGCTCCAGTTCGAGGTCGCGTTCCAGTTCTGCGACATATCTATTGGTTGAACCACAATGAAACAAGAGGACCGTCCCGAATCATACCTGCCTTCTTATTGGACAGAAGCTCAATCTCGCTATTAGCTTTTAAAGCGCACATATGCGTCACATTCGGATGTCACTCAGAGACGATAGATACTTGCCTTCCCGTATGACATTCTCGAGCTGTCTTTGCAATTGTGCGCTCTTGTCATTCACATTTCGTACCACCGCCTGTTGGAAAGTGCTACTCGAATGATTAAGATGGGTTGTGTGGAGTACTCTGAAGACACACCTTTCTTGGTGCAATTGATATTGCCAGAATGAAATCGCTCTGGAAAGCAAAGGTCGAACAGTCCAAGAATAAGCTACTATCTAGAGCGTACGTACCGACTGCAGATTTCAAGGATTACCGAAGGGGATAGACCCGACAGGACAGACTAGACCGTGTTGTTATGAGTAGATTAGAAGGTGGATATATGCGCCATAACCCACTGTTTTGTAGTCGTTTGTCGGGTGAAGTGAGCAAACCTAACCAGCTGAGCACATGGTAAGTCTTGAATGAAGGTGTGGGTAGCTCACCACGACGTCGTCTCTATGATGTCAGTGATATATAAGCGGTTGTCCATGGTCAACAAGCTCCTCGATGCCTACGGTTCGGTTAAGCTCGTTTCGCAAGCTATAAAACGCGTCGTGGGTGAGCAAGCATGGCGCGTCGACGTTGTGTTCAGGTGCGAACCTGGGCAAAGTCGAGAAGCATTGAACAGTTCGTGCGCACAAGTAACTAATTTGAAGCTCGATATCTGTTCCACAGGATGAAGCTGGCTCAATACCGCAAAATATATGAGAGCCTGTTCATATAAGCCGTTGAAGACGCGTTTCTTTGGTGGCAACGGACGTACATGTTGTCTACTGGGACGGAAGACGACTAAGTTCAGCTCGCCATTTGAGAAATTTCGGACACTTACCACGACGGCCTTGCCAGTTAAGGCTGCTCGACACGTTAGGTGGTTGCACCTGAGCTCAATGTCCATAACGATAGGGGAGATGATGGTAAGTAAAAAGACGTACCTGTCAATCTATAGAGCGCCTATAAATACCATCAGCTGCGCAACCTCAGCGCTTCGGGATAGCGATTAAAACAATCCTCTATGCGATATGATATAATTACAGATGGCCAACAACAATGTAGTCTATGTTTGCAAGTGATAATACCCATGGCAAAAAAGAGAAGAAACATTGTACAATAAAAAGCATGGAGGTATATTGGGAATAAAAGAAAAGTGGAATAGTATGCATAGAACGAGGCAGCCGCTTTTCATGATCATGTCGAGATCATACCTTCATCTTCTTCGCTGCCGAAGATTTCGTCAAATATTTCCTTGCCGTCAACGGCGAGAGGAGGTAGTTTATAGTTTTCCATCGAGGGATCGTCCCGTGCGGCCTTCTTTCGGTGTAGACGCTCACGATTCCAAATTCCTTCCAAAGATTCTGCAAGCGTTTTTAAGCCAAACAGGAACCCTCGATCGGGTTGTTCGGGGTAATGTGGGGGGAATCGTGCATAGAGTAAACCAGTTTGGGGATCAAAGTCGGCTCGATAACCCTTAGAGGCGGATGGTGAGTTGGCGGAAGAGTGGTCTTCATATTCAGGCGGGTACGAAAGCCAATCGCGCCCAGTAGTTGTATGCGCAAAGTCGACGATACGGACATTGATTTCGCCGCGCTTCTTTCGTCGACCTTGACGCTTCGCCACAGGACCGACGAGGAGATCCTCACTGTGAGATCGCCTCAAAGTCGGCTTCTCACCATTGCGAGATCGGGATTTGGAACGTCGTTCCAATGATTCGCTGCGCTTACTGTGCGACGAGGGCTGTTCTAGCGCAGAGGAACGGAAGACTTCTTGCGATTCGCGGTCTCCGTCATATATCAGGAGTAGACTACAGCCGTAGAAGCGGTAGCCTTTGAGCCGGTTAATGATGCGCGCGAGGGCGTACAGTTTCTGCAACAAAACGGGGATCTGATGCGCCAAGAGCCATTCGCCATCGTGAAGAAAAGATTCCAAAACAGAGTCAAACTCGTCGGCTCGGACCTCTCTCCCATTATATTTATCTTGTGTGATGTACGATTGTGACGCGTTATTCCAAACCTAATCGGAGAAGGATGGGGTTAAGGACATCACGCCAATAATATGAATCATGTCAGTTAAGCTTACCTGCATCCCACAAACCCGGACGCCGAGTGGGCGGCTTGTTGTTCTGTCACACTTCTTGCGCTGACTCTTCTTCTTCGCAGGAGTTGCATCCATGCCATACTGTCGCGTGCCCATTTTCAGGTCAATCACACAAGGCCGTTTTAATCGACCTGTGAGATCCTCCATCAAAATGAAGTGATTTTGGCGAGTTATATCGGGTTCCATCTCGTTTTGTTCATGGATAGCTGGGGTGAGGAAGGAGGGCGGTTGGCTTCTGTGAGCGGTGGGCGATCCAACAGACCGCGAGCGACTTCTTCGACGTGATGTTGGACGCCCGACATCGGTCTCCTTCCAGGAACGACTGCTGTGATTTTCGCCCAAACCGTTGATATCCAGATCCATATCGAAAATCCCCAGCTCTTTGTTGTCGTCTTGACGCACGTGTGCTGAGTCCCTGTCCTTCGGTTTGCCTAATAAGGACTCGCTTCGGACACGACGGAGAGGGGGTAATTGAGTGTCATACGGATTAATTTGGCCCAGATGTGACTCCCCGGATTGAAATAAAGTCCTCGACTTGCGTGGAGGTGCCATAGAAGATTCCGAACTTTCACACTCAACATCTGCCAGTTCGCCTGCATCGTTGTGTCGCGAAAAGACGCCACGTCGCCGACGAAGCCGTTTCTGCAATCGACGCAGAACAGAATTAAATACATGATCCTTGAGTTTGGTATTGACTACAGTCGAGCCTGTTCCGCCAAACCAAGGAGACCCAGGCACAGAAAGCCCTCTTTCGGAGTAGAAATTGTGTAGCTGTGGGCGGGTTAGGGATTCGTCGTCAGAGGTGGAGGTGTGGTGGTGGTGCGGCTGAGGCCGTTCTGCGAGGGTGCCGGGGAACGCGTGAGTAGTTTGACTGGGGGAATTCACGGGGGTCGGAGCGTCAAGCTCGCTCGAGTAGGAAAATTCGGCCAAGGGACTAGGATGAACATGAGGTGTTGGGTTTAGGGCAAGGTCAGGCGTGGAAGCCGTCCCTCGACGAGTGGTCCCATGGAGTTGACGTTGGGCAATAAAGGATGAGCCGTTCGCTGTGGACTGGGACAGAGACCGGTTGCGCTTCCCTCCCAAGAGCCACTCCGGAATGATATGGCGGTTTCTGTCCAAAACGACTTCAGGTAATTCGGTGTCGTGGCCTGCCTCGTCTTGTTCATGCACTGGGGTCGATGGATCGACAGGCCTTAAAGTATCAGCAGTCGACGCGTGGAGTAAACTGGGTCGAGATTGGGGTGACGAACGAGAGTAAGAGGGATAAGATGAGTTTGTTTCTTGGTGAGCCGCCTTGGGGACTCGACGATAGCTAACGAGCATCACTCCGAGATAACGCGGGATAAAGTCGAGAAGCGGGGGAGCCTCGCGCTCCACCGATTCGTAGAACAGGTTTTCGCGCGACACCAGTGGCTGCAAGTGGACAAAGGGTCAATACTGGAAGAACGCCAAGGGGTAGTGAATCTACCTTGCAGACAGCTTGCTTCGTGAACTTGTAGATAGCGCTGTGCCCGCCGACTTGGTTACGAAAGGGCCGCAGGGGTATATGGGGCAGTTGCTCTTCGATCATGCTCGATTTCTGCTCCTTGAAAGGCTTCCTCTTTACACGACTTCGCTTGGGATGGTCTGGAAACATATCATGACTGTGTGTGAGGGGAGAAAGGGGTGGATGGAAATGGGGCGTATGGTCGGAATCAGAAGCGTAGGGCGATGTTTTGAGCGTGAGTTCCGAGTGGTCGTGTAAATCTAACGCCACGCTAGAGCTTGTAGAGACTACAGAGGCAGACTCCCATGTGGATTCGTCATCGGTTGACCAGGGGGACTCGAGGGGGGAGGGAGGGAGGGAGTACGAGTCCTCGCCAGATTCGAC
This sequence comes from Coprinopsis strossmayeri, assembly GCA_900156845.1. Lineage (NCBI taxonomy): Eukaryota > Fungi > Basidiomycota > Agaricomycetes > Agaricales > Psathyrellaceae > Coprinopsis > Coprinopsis strossmayeri. The sequence goes on along the minus strand of FTPT01000031.1, from coordinate 2,367 downwards.
GGGGGTGGCGAATGCAGCGGGTATTCGGCCTGATGTGGAGATTGGCGATAAGCTGAGGTCGATGAAAGGGGTGGGTTGGGAAGGTACTCGACTGACCGGGGACCTTGACGGGGAGGGGGAAGGGGGATACACCACTGACCGCTGCCGACTGTACGACGGGGGAGTGTCGACAAGGTCAGGGAGGATATCGGGTTGAGGAGGAGGAATAGGGTCGTCGGATGGACGGTCCCTCCGACGGCCGCGGTCTATTCGCCACTGGAAAGGGTCTAATGGATCATTGCGGACGTCGTCAAACTCGACGGCGAGCCCATGACCCTCCCGATTCCCGGACCTGTCGAATCCCGACATGCTCTTTTCCCTCCTCCCTGAAGCACTCTCGCGGTCCGGCCAGTCCGAGCGTTTGACAAACTCGAATTGTGGCTCTGCTATCTCCTCCGGTTCGGCGAAAGGTTCCGTTCTCCTGGTTATCTCGGAGTGCTCGGTTGACATCATGTCTTCCGAGGGAGGGGCTGTTTCTTTGAAAAGCTGGAGGGTCACTGCGACCTTTCTGCCCATCCCTGCGGAAGGTGGGTGATTCTCTTCCCGACTGGTCTCGGTTGAAGAAGTTGATGATATGGATGTCGAGGACAGAGTTCGCGGAAGCTGTCGCGGTGACTGTGGAGGAGAGCGAAGTGAGGGATTCCTGTAGAAGGCTGGCATAGTTATGGACCTGGAGGTAGACTTGTGTGGCCGCTTGCGAGACAAAGAGGCAGCTGGGGAGCGTTCAGTGTTGTATCCATCTGAATCTGTGGTGTCGCCGTCGTTCCCGGATCTAACTGGGGTGAGGGAATGGGAGTGGCGGTAGGGGTAGACGGGGGGCAGGGGGTGGATGCGGGGAGAACAGTCTGCGGTTGCAGTGCCAGAGCTGGGCGGGGACAGCGGGAAGCTATAGCGTGTGTCCATGGGCAAAGCGTGGACCCTGCTCGAAGCGTTTATAATGATTTCGTTTTTGTCTTTTGCACTTTCAAAACACCTCTTCCACCCAGCCACGTGCATCCCTTCGGCAATTCCCGCCACTTTCTCACTCCCTGCGAACGTTCTCAACGCACGTTCGATTCTTCTCTTTTTCATATCTCTCGAATCGCAACCTGCTTGTTTCGGCTCCATCTTCTTATCGCTCTATCCTCTGCGTAATTTCGTCAATACAGTCTGTCCACACCGACGAAATGAAACATCATGCGGACCACCATCCTCGGCCGATTAGCGCTCTCGAGCAACGATTTACCGGAAGTTTGCTTCGCCGAGGTTTCTGGCAACGTATTCGGCTCTCAACATATAGTCCCACTCTTGCTCCGAGGTCAATCGGAACACGAGCTTCGAGGGGGGTCACCAGACTCCAGATCCTTCCGGGTAAGTCATATACTCATTTTGTCTTCCCATAGCATCCGCTATCAGATACCAGCAACATCGGATTGAACTCTAAAATGTTATGCTAAAATTCTCTCTACTCGTAATTTGATCCAAGCTGTCATTCGGTCTAAGACTTGCTTACAAGTTTATCTCAGTATCTCTGTCTATGTTTAGGTTGACAGCTTGCAGTAATTGGTGTAGGTAGAAATGGCTCTCGGTGACGTCACAAGGAATGTATTATAAATCACGATTCACTCATGGCATGCACCTGCCATTTCCCTGCCATCTAGCCACTTACATGGGTAGCACAACACCACACCTGCATAATCTGTACCTGCCATCTGGCAGTTTTCCCACAAAACTGAACTCATTATTTTTAAGCAAATTATAAGTGATTAATTACATTATTCATAATGTACTCAAAACTTGTCTGTTTGGGATGATTTTGGCATTTTTGGATTTGTTTTGTAGGGCATAAATAGGAAAATCTTATCTGAACTGGTATGTGCACTACCTGTGCTAAAACAATTACCAGTTTCCTGAAATCCATGTCATTTATACAATCAATACAGGCTTTGATATGCCCTTCAGAATGATAAACACTAATCTAAGGAGTATGCAGATATTCACTTTACAGAAAAACTCAAGGCTAATCCTGGTGTCCGAAATATTGATGCTATCATTTGTGGGATTTCTAAAAATCTTACAGATTCAGTGTAAAGCTGCAGAAGTGAAATCAAAGAAAATAATACACAACATTATCATCTATTAAAACAGTATTGCTGAGTTGGTACAGCACAGTCTTGAGCTCTGAAGGCCATTAGTAATGTAAACCTGTGATAGGTTGGATAAAAACTGCTGTATGGCCAAATTCCATCCATTTTTAATCCAATCAAATCCCTTGTCAGTGTTATGACTTCGATCAACTGAGAATAGCAGTTGAACCAGTCAAATGTTCTGGGTCGAGTTCTGGTTGAT
>FTPT01000398.1:0-14421 GCA_900156845.1 Coprinopsis strossmayeri | reverse complement strand
GTGGGAATCAGGGATAATCGATAAGTATTATTATCAAGAGGCGAACTGGCACCACGATCGACCGTGAGGTATACATAAGAAGTATATGTAACAGTATCACATCTATGCAATTAAAGCTTTACTCCATTCAGACATTGAGGAGACATTGTTGCAATTTTTATGTAGTACCAGATGGTGAAAGGGTTGGTAGCATCCTGGCCCCGATTAAGGTCCAACGCGAGCTGTATAAGGCAGAGTTGAATGAAATGGGCCAGGAGGTCCACTGCTGACCAGATCTCCCAATCTAGCGGTTTAGCATCAAAGATAGGGTTTCCAAGCGGCGTATCGTCTCCTGTGTTTGTTGTACTTGATGCGCTGTCACGGTGTCGATCCCCTTCCCCTCAATTGCACGGCTGCGCGTTTTCATCGACCCTTGTTTTGTAAAGTTGAGAGAGATGGGTGATTGTCATGGTGGCCTGCCTCAGAGACTCTGTGCTTGTTAGAACCACGCGGTATTCCCGATGGCCTCAAGCTTGTGTCCAGAGCATCGTAGGAAATTAGGACAAGCTATTCAATAGACTCCACGTTGGATATAGATTGGAACTGGGATGTCAATGTCGAGGAGTCCGGGAATGTAGCGGTGGGTATTGTACATAAACTATGGAAATGCCATCAGAGATGAGTGCAGCGACATATATACAGAGATATGGGAGATTCATAAAGGCGAGGCGTAGTACTATAATTTTTATTTCTACAAGGATATACTACGAATGATGCCACAGGAATAGCAAAACGACAAATAACGTATTTGCCCATCCTCCGGACCCAGAATCATTATCTCTTGTGGCAAACCGACGCGCTGCAACGTCTCTATATACCCATCTCAAAGCCATCTGGGCCCAGCGACACATATAATTGCACTCGGATAGCTTATTTCCTAACCTTTTTAACTTGATTTAGCGGTTCAATATCGGAATGTTCCTGAGCGATTGAATCGTTTGAAAACGCCCAACGCCATCATCAAAGTCATGACGTCATCAGCAATTCCCTGGGGACAAGACAAGCGTCTTCGCATTTACAGTAAAAAAGGACTACGCATATAGTATGTAAAATCTTCTAGTAAAGCATTAGCTACGTTCTAAGTATGTAGTCTCAAGAACCAAGCAAACAGGATAACAAGACAACACCACTCTAGTATGACTGCCGTTGTTCCGATTTATTTTTGAGGGGGAATAACCGAATCCACAGCGGGAGGCAACTGGAAGTTCTTCTCACTAACCGGTGTAGCCTTCCCAGAATCAGTAGGTGTTCCATTCGCACTTCCATTCCCATTCACAGCCGGAGTAGACTTGCCACCCCTGACGGGAGGCGTGATACCCATCTTCTTCTGCAACGACCTGCAGAACTTGGTTCCACCTGCATAGAAGAATGCAAGGCTTCCAAAGATCAGAACATGGCCGTAGAAGCCGAGGTTTTTCCATGTAGCAAAAGTGTCTCTGGCGGAAAGGATGATGAAGGGGGATGCGGAGTAGTTGAGGATCATGGCAGAGGCGACGATTCCACCGAGGTCGTAGAGGCGTTTCCAGATGGATGGGTTTTGGCCTTCGGCAGGGAGGAGCAAAGGTCGGACGTTGGCTCGCATGAGTCGGGCGGATGAGGTGATGAAGCCACCCATGAGGAAAGTGAGGTAGTAACCGCTAGCAATACCGTGCTGCAAATGAAGCATATCAGGAACACGTCCTATTTATTGTACAAAAGGGATATCAACGCACCCAAAAAGCACTAGTAAAGAAGGTGATCATGCTGCTCGTAAAGCCAGGCTTCTTGCCCTTGGGGGTGACACGCTTGTAGACACATTCCCTGAGCCAGACATTCGTCTTCATGTTCCATGAATCAAGGAGAACCTTGAAGTTAGGAGGGAACTCGATGAGCCAAACATCAACGTTTGCAGCACCGTGCCATTGCGCTTCTCCATGAGGTCCGAAGCCAGTGAAGCCAAGTCCAGTGAGGATACTGGCCCCCTACAAATGCAACGCCATGAGGATATGCTGTGCAGTAAAAATGACCGGAGACGGACCTCAGTGAGAGTCCAGATAGCGTAGTACTTGGCTCGCTCAATGGGTCCAAAGATTTGGAAGAGGACGATACTATTGCAATCGATGTTAGCCTTCAATTTGAACGGATGAAAGGTAGACCCACCGATGAAACAAGCTCTTGCTTGAGAACTCTGGCGTAGTACCCCGACCATAGTACAGAGTGGGGTTGAGGAGGACGAAAGCACCAAGATAGAAAAGGCCCATGAAAAGACGGGTATACGCCGCACGTTTGCGGTAAGAGGGCAATCTGCGACCGGGCTTGATCTTGGGCTTAATCTTCTCATCCTGGAACAAGGTTTCGTTGATAAGGTCCGTGTACTCGCTATAGTCGAGATATGGTCCAACGAGGATTCCAGGGAAGTAGAATCTGAAAGGCTAGTTGGAGTCTACGTAATGGATTGACATGTGGAATTGATACGTACGCATAACCCAAGAATTCAAGGAGGGAAGGATACTTGGTGACACGTTTCGCCAACTGCCACTTGTCGAGTTCCTGTCCATGCAACAATATATCAATAGTGCGACAGGAAGTGGTCAGAGTCGTCATACCTCTTCTTTCCTTCGTCCATCGTAAACATTCCAGGCAAAGGTCGTGAGCTTCATGGTCAACACCATCTGGGGACCCGTAACCTCCATGGTCTCGTAGCTGAACCCATAGATCGCCCGAATGACGTGGCTATAGACGCGTTAGATCGGAGACTTGGCGGTAAAGCATTATTTCTTACTTGACAGTGAGATGTCCCATGACGATCCTATACCCCTCTCTGAGCATGCACCAAACCCGGAGAGCAGCACGACGACTTACACGAAAACAATCCATGGCATCTTCTTGCTCTTGTCATACTTCGCAACATAGAAGGTCGCAAGGATGCTCGCCAGCAGCTGGAAGAACGCCGAATAGATCCTGAGCACCGGGAAGAAAAAGAACACGGCAACGGTGATGCTGAACAGGTGGCGAAGTGCTGGCTGCGACGCCGGGATACGCACGAAGAGACTGCCCAGCGGGTAAGCGACCAGCAAGCAGAAAATGAGCTATATCCAAGGCAAAAGTTCAATAACCCAGTGGGTATTATAGTAGTACCATATGGCGACCTCACCTTGATCTGGTCCACGCTGGCCCCCACCACGTCAGCGAGCGGTGCAAATAGTGCGTCCATCGTTCACCCCTTAGCAGCTCCAGAGACCTGTTCGACGTGTCAGAAACTGGGGGGTGTCAGAGATATATAGCGGGTGGGCTCACAGCAAAGGGAAACTGAATAGCCAATGGTCGGTGTCAAGAGCAAACCCAATTTTTCGAGTTTGGGGGAACCGGCGCAACTTCCGCATTTGGAAGGACATCCGACCCCACGTTTCCCTCAGTCGCGTCGAAGAAGACGCGTCTGGTCGTCTTCGTGCTATCATAATATTTTTGTAGCCAACACATCTGAAGATATTCTTTTAAATTTATTGAAGGGGGATAAGAACTAAATACAAGAAAACATGATGGGACTATCATAAGAGGAGGAATCAAATAAAGGGGTATGATGCAGCTAATAATGGCTAAAAGGGTTGACCAAAAAGAATCCCTTGTGCACTACAAAGGCACTACAAAGGATATCGGTGTGTAGCGTGACTTGGAAGATGCGGTGCCCGAAACTAATGCCCGTGTTCTATTCCGGAAACAAGAGCTATAGCAACACGGACCCTTGACAAAACCTACGACAGACGCCACCAACAATCAACTGTCCATTTTCCAATACAATACAACCACCATTCATCAAATCGTGCATTCAGTCAAACTGTCAACCGTGGACGGTGGGGCCTGCTCAGACTTGCGGTGCTTGCGGGACGGCGTTAACGGGATGCCCGGAAAAGCCTCCTGTCGTCTGAGGGGTATACACCTGTTGCGGTGGAACGACTTGGGGCTGCTGAGGCGGGTAATAAGGCTGCTGCACATTCTGCATTTGCGGGGCGATACCCAAAGCGGGTTGAGGAACGGAAGGCTTGTTCAAGACCGCATCGAAATCGAAGTGCTGAACCGAAGAAGTCCAAACGCCGTTCGCGCCCTTGACATGGCACGTAATTGCCACAATGAATAAGGTCGTAGTGTAGAACATCACTGGATTGAAGTAACAGGTTAGCTGAGTGTTCGTGCATTTGGATTTGGGATAGAAAACGATGACTTACGGGCGAGCCAGTTGAGGAAACTGAAAGCTTCAACGACTTTCGCTTCGGATACGACACCATTTCCACTGAAGAAGTTCACCCAGACAGAGCTACCAGCAGCGGCGACCCACAAAATCCAAAGGATCCCTATTACGAGTCACCTCGGTTAGCAAGCATCGACGCCGTGACTCAGTATGAAACACTTACAGAACCACGCGACTTCGACAGCGATGTAGGTGGGGAAAGCTCCTTGGCGCTTTAGAGAGATAACATACATGGCCGGTAAGGTCACGATGGATAGGACAGCAGTCGCCAGCGCTAATGCTGCAAAGTACCAATATCCAGAGATCAAAGTCGTGGTCAAGTAGATCAAATGGGCAGAAATGCCCAACACCACGACGGAGAGAAAAGTTACAAATCCTATTTAACTTTAGTCAACATGGCCATGGTTCGACAATGAGAGTTGCGAGAACGCACCGACAAGGATAGTACGAGACAGAACGAGCAATTGGTTCACGTTAACCATGGCGAGACGTTATGCCGAGAGGACTGTTTGAATAAGCAGAAGGAGGATCCAAGCACAAGATGTAATGAGCACGGAAACACGAAGGTTGCTCAGGAAACGGGCGCTTGCTCCGAGCCAGTAAAGGATGAGCTGAAGGGAATGGGGCCTAAAGTAACCTAACGCCCTCAACACCAACCCAGCTTTATTTATCGCATGATAGGAATCTTTAATTCTCTCGGACCCTGATGTGAAAGATTGCCTAGTTCCATAGCAGAGCCGCAAAGATGGTGTTGTACATGGCAATCACGATCAACCATTTCCGAAATTAAGTCATACTTCCCAAAACGGAAGTCGACGGTGAACGTTGGGTTCCTGAGGGCGGTGATAATGCTGCAATATTTGACCTTTATAGATCAATTTATTGAGCCCTTTGGTTGCCGTGCACGCTTCCGCCGCACACAAGCATAGCATTTAATTCGTGATTGACATTGGACCTCCACTGCTTCACGGTCTTTTGGCGTCTGGGCCCCTCGTTACCCCCTGCTGCCCTTCGTCGACCTCACGTAGAGGTTGTAAACCTGTGCACAAGCTGGAGCATATTAGCAGGTCTTTGCAGGACTGTAAAGCAAGATCTGACATGATCAACAACAAGCCGCAGAGGCCGAGTCTCAAGGGTCCCGCTCCTTCTATGAATAACCATGGTAAATCATCATGAAATTTCTCTTTAACTCGATGGAGAAACCACAAAGTATAGTACTTTCGGGATCCTACCCGGCGATCGTCGCATGCACCGTCACCTTCCGGGAACCTCGCTTCGTGAAAAAGCTCGGTTCGGACTAGTCGGTTGGCTCGGACAAAGTGCCGGATACTCCTGTCGGTGCATCCAAGGCCACCTCCTCCCTCTGTACATTTAACCAGATGCATACTATAATTGGCACAGGTGATATAGAAACCGAAGTCTCGCTCTATCATAACCATGATCAAACTTAAAAAAAGAGAACCCACCCTTCAAGAACCCAAAGCCAGATTCCTTGTGATAAGGAGGTCAAATTTCACTATTCACGATTAGCGCCTCTGCTATTTTTCAATAACCTTGTGCCCACGGTCACATAATCCTACCCCAAGATCCGACAGGCCTGAGTGATGTATTGAATACTGTACGATGTCCCACCCGGTCTCCGTCCGATAATCCTGTGCGGAGTACGACACCAATGTCATTCGGCTCCAGTGACGACCGTAAACAGAATTATGAAGAGAATAATAATTAAATCGCACAACATCGTGGCACCTGAGCGCTTGTTCCCGAGTGTTTCAGCCTCTGGACCTTTGTTTATGACGAAAAAGGCCCAAAGAGACCCTTAGTGGTACCATACAGGTCTGTATCTATGTCGAGGTCATGAAAGATATCACTGAATAAGTGACTATTTTAATGCGGGTCCCCGATGGCAGTGGTATTCCTCTGAGCTTCCCGGCGGGATACAACTTCAGACGGACCTTTTCGGTTTCATCTCCATCTCCCTTTATCCTCTCATTCAAAGTAGAAGAAATAACATCATCAATTTCCGAGCTTCATGAATCATCACCACCATATCGCCTTGCCAGCCTTTATATTCTAAATTCTCAGCAACAGCTTCTGAATGATACCGGGTGCCAGCGCTGAACCGCTTAATCTCCATTTGCACTGTAGTTCACCTCATCACGGACGACGAACAATCGCAATGCCGATGGGTATCGGTTAAGCGCCCAACCACTCAATATATTGCTTTTCCATTGCTTCTCTTCTCTTCTCACTCCAATTACAACTACTGGTTCGCATCACCAATATCAAAGTGACATCTGGGATAGTAGTGGCACTCAGTTCCACAAGATCCAATCACCCTCCAGGCTTACGGAGACTAGGGGTAACTCGGTTTCTCCTCCATCTGACCCCTCCCCTGTCCCCCATTATCTATAGTAGGCCGAGGTATCACAGTAAAACTATCATACTACAATTACCGTATCATCATGCCGCTCTTTATCAACAACAGCTTCTAAAGTAGACGGGTCGTGAGCGCTAAACCGGTCTATGCCGATTCGCCGCCCAGGTATCTTTAGCCTCAGAGCAGCTTCTATGTACCTATTTAACGCCGACCAATTTCAGTGTAAATATCGATGAGATGAGTATCGGCTGGTAAGCGCCCAGCTACTTAACATGGATCACTCTTCCATTTCTTCGCTTCATTCTTTTCTCCCCCGTCTCTGATTCTTCCCTTTCGACGCCCTCTGAGATCACATCACTTTGAAGAGATACACATGTTCATCTCGCTTCTTTGTTTCACATTTAAGTTCGGATTCCCGCTTTTACGCGTCTGCGCTTGGTTTACTTCCCAATTTTTCACTTCTCCCGCCCTTTTCAAATTCTGTGTAGAGACCGGGAACTGCCTGGGGGCAGATCCCGCTCATGTGATCTGTGCCCTTAGGCTCGTTCCGAGCGATCATTGATGTGACCCATGTCACATGTCACACATGTAGTACATCGCGTCCAAGAATTGTTTGCGCAAACGGATATACGGCGTGAATAGTACAAGTTCTGCCGCGCATGAAGAGCAGTGTCAGGGGAAGAAATCTGGAGGAGGACTTGGTTGGGATGGTGCAACAATGAGAGGATAATATTAGAATGCTTTTGTGCAACATAATTACGATGGGAAGGGACTCTGGGAATGCAACCTTTCAGCATACAGTAGAGTTGAGGTAGAGAAAGTCTTCAGGACTTCCAAGATCTACTGAAACTCATGTGAAGTGGAAGACGATGAGGGTTGTCAGGAAATCATTGTCAATTATGAGTCATAATAGCGAAGGAAGACAAAAAGAAGGAACGTAAGGGAAGAAACTTGAAAAGGATGATTAGGACGGGACGACGGGACGACGGGACGACGGGACGACGGGACGACACTCCAAAAGTTATTTGGGAGATTTCATCAGCCCACAATTACGACGCTGAGATTGAGATTTCCATACCACATTTGACCCAATAGCATATCGTTGTGAGAGACTTGCAGCAATCAGAAGAGGGAAATTGTGCGCAATATAGCACAGGGAAGTGACGGCTTGAAAGAATGACAATTGGGAGGGTCTTTGTCCTCTTCACGGTGATAGTTAGACTAATCAGTACGGCAAGTCCTGAAAGGGAAGTGCGGTAGCAGCCTTAGCAGTCGTATTCGGAGGACAAAATAAGGATAATATTTGACATCGAGAAAGCTCAGAACTTCTGCTAGATAATCCACTTTCAAACTCTTAGAAACCATGCGAAATTGAGGACACACTCAAGGGAAGTGCGTTTGGAGGAAACATGTACAAATGAATGTAGGCGATTTCTTTATAAGTAAATATGAAGCTGTACCTACAGCGGACCTTAACCCCTTTCACTCACAATCCATTTTTTCCCCTTCCTTTTTCGAGAGTCGGGATTATGCTTAGTTGACCCCTGCGAACTATTAGAGTTTCCGCGCCCAGCACTAATGCACTCTCTACACCCGCATCTACGCCGAGAAGTTCAGTCTAATTTCCGCCGTCAGAATCAAGTGCCTCGATAACAAACTGTCGGATCCACGTCTCAACTCGACACGACAGCGACGTGATAAGCAGATTCAGCTCACCGTTCCCAACTCCCCATCGCCGTTCACAACCTGCCCCATGCAGAGTTAAACACGGTGTGCCGAGGTGCTGTATAACAATAAGCCAAAGCTGTGGCAACACTCTGCATTTCAGTACCCTCCCATTTAAAGTTAACAGAGGGCCGATGCCCCTTCCAAGTCAAATGTCGAAGTGCCGTAACCTCAAACCCCGTCACCTACACAAAACCCGAAAACTGTGGCTTATCTACCCACACAAACCGAAATTAAATGTCCCCTTCGGGGTGACATACGAAAAAATTGGAACGATACAGAGAAGATTAGCATGGCCCCTGCACAAGGATGACACGCTTTCCCGGAGTGGTAGACCTACGGGTCTCAATATTTATTTTATTTTTCCACCCGACCTTCGTTTCTTTGGGTATCATATCTAGAGGCCAGTACAACACGCGAGAGCCGTTGATGTCGACTTCATTTTGTGCCACGTCAGAAGTAATTGGTGCCCGTGGCCATAAAGCGAATGTCATTCGAAAACCACACATGTGGTGCTATGAAAGACTTGAATACATCAAACCTGAGGCCCGACTTTAAAGCCTAAGGGGCGGAAGTTCACCCTCTAATAGTAAGATTGAAGGCCGACATCACATTACACGACTTACGAGTCAACGTATGTAGTCCATTCAATCTCGATGTTGTGAACTCACAGCTAAGTAATAGAGTACAGAATGACACTGATGCGGTCGCAACCGCGGGAAAAAATAAATATTGAGACCCGTAGGTCTACCACTCCGGGAAAGCGTGTCATCCTTGTGCAGGGGCCATGCTAATCTTCTCTGTATCGTTCCAATTTTTTCGTATGTCACCCCGAAGGGGACATTTAATTTCGGTTTGTGTGGGTAGATAAGCCACAGTTTTCGGGTTTTGTGTAGGTGGCGGGGTTGGGTTTGGAAGTATGTAATTACTAGACAAGCGGGCGGGTATGTATGTAATGGACGTAGTTCTAACCCCATACAGCTACTATGTCTCCTTCCCGCGGCTCTGATGCGATAAGTAAGGACCCATGCTGGTCTTGGAAAAAGCTGGACACCCAAGGCAGTTGAAACTCCTGGCTAAAACCTCGCCGTTTTCACAGAGAAAAAGGTGAAAATACCATCTATTAGTTAGTTAATAAGATTTTGTAGCAATCGAACCACGGGAAGTAGCTCAAAAGACAAGTCGTCCGATTGTCCGATTGTCCGAACTACTGATGAGCGACAGTAATGCTTCTGGTTGAATCTTGTATCTTTCCCCGTAGGATGTTTGGGATATAGGGGGCCCAGAATCCACCGGGAGGCCTAGAACTTGAACCACATACAGCCTCAGAAGATGAGCATTTGATGACCATGCTCGGAACGGAACATTCTTAGATCGGTTCCCTGTATGGTCGCCTTGAGGATTAGGCCTGGTTAAGGATAGTAATCGATATTCAATGGCAAATTCTTATGTTTTTCAGCTTCTATTGCACTTGATAGTAAATCCCTCACTTCACTAGCCATTGCCAGTGCAAATACATTCCGGCGTCCATACCTGTAGCCATTACTAACCATTACTGCGGCTCTTAAAGACAATGGACTGGTGGTAAGGCTAAACTGTTTTGACATGCTGCAACAAAGTCGCCTGACCGTGATACAGATGTTCAGCATTTAACAAATGTATTTGATCCAATCGTACCTTGCTCCGTGAATGTAATTCGCTGAATGTGCATCATTATTGTTACACCACACACGCACACACTAACTTATTCTGTTCACGGGGGCTTGCGTTTGTGTGTCTGTTGGGACTCTGTAGACCGATGTACTTGGGTTTAAAAGGCCACTCATACAACTCACTTCATATCAAGGGATACCCACCATGGCACAATCTCAGCTCCTGCTTCTTTTCCCATTCCTATTGGCTGGCCACTTCTTATTTCGCAAGCTATCCTTGCGCCGGCGAATGCAAGGCTATAAACTACCTCCCAGCCGACAGGGGCACCCACTTCTAGGAAACATACTAGAAATTCCTACCGAGAACGAGTCGGAGGTCTACGCGAAGTGGGCCAAGGAATTAAGTGAGCTCTAAGCTTCGTTTAAGTCGTCACCTGGAGCTTAACCTCAGTGTATCTGTGCTAGACTCGGATATCTTCTACCTCGATGCGGCAGGTACTCCGATTGTAGTGCTTAACACTCTCCAGTTAGCTACGGAGATGTTGGAAGGACGATCTATCCTTTACTCGGGTCGGTGGGTACTTCATTCTGGCGGTTGGTTCCTCGATAGTCTGGAGCTGACCGTGACCATGAATTTAACCAGTCCTGGATTAACCATGGTAAACGACCTGTAGGTTCTTTTTCTACGCTTAATCTACCTGGAATCGTCAATGTTGATCTAAAAACTAACACCAAACGATAAGGATGGATTACGGCTGGCTATTCCCAATGTTGCCATACGGAAAGAAGTGGAAAGACCGCCGAAAGCTCTTCCAGAAATACCTATCACCCGCGGCGTCTAATCACGACTCATTCGTTGCAGCATACAGCGAGGAACATATAGGCAATCTTCTTATCAAACTCTTAGGTTCACCAGACGACTTTATTCATCACGCAAGACAGTACGTCGCTTCTCAAACTGTCACTCATACCATGCTAATTTATCCGTCTATTACTTTCTACATCAAGCTCTGTTGGTGCTATAGCGATTTCAATTGCATACGGACTGCCGGTGCGACCATTCAACGACCCATACATTGACGCAGCGGAAGCCTTCATGCTTCGAGCCACAGAAGCGGCTGTACCTGGCGCATTCTACGTCGACTTCCTTCCCCTCCTACGATACATACCCGAGTGGGTCCCAGGAGCCGGGTTTAAACGTAAGGCGCGTGAGTGGAAGGATATAATGATGTTCGCGAGAGACAACACATTCGTGGACTCTGAGAGAAGATTTGTGCGTCCCTTGTCTAGGAAAGCTTCAATGATGTGACTGAGCCTGTCGCATAGGTTTCTGGCTCGGCATCGGTATCCGTCACATCCAAAGCTCTAGAAAACATCAATTCCAGTCAAGATGTCGACGAACAGCGTCGTATTATCAGCGAAACAGCAGCCGTCATATTCGGAGGTAAGTTACGGCACTGCCAATTATAACGTTATAACCCTTCAACCGTTCTGACCACTTTACGAGTCCAGCCGCGGCGGACACCACAACAGTCACAATCGCGACATTCTTCCTGACAATGATGTGCTACCCCCAAGTTCAGAAACGCGCACAAGAACAGCTGGATAAAGTCCTTGCGGGTCGCCTTCCTAAAACCCAGGATCAAGTTGACGGAACATTGCCCTATATTACCGCGATCGTGATGGAAATTCTGCGGTAAAAACTTACCTTCTAAAATCTTAATTTCCACAAGCTTATCCTTTGTTAGATGGCGCCCTGTGACACCGATCAGTGAGTTAACGTTACCATGTCTTCCAGAAGTATGATGCTGAAAATCCGTGATTCCCAGGTTTCCCTCATCAATCCCAGAAGGACGACATCTTCCATGGTTATTTTATTCCAAAAGGGTCCACCATCATTGCCAATGCAGGGTACGCACGTTCCAAATCTTTTAAACCCCCCTGGATCTAGTAGTAGCTAAACAATTTATATAATATAGCGTCATGCTACACAACGAAGAAGAATATCCGAATCCCAAGGAATTCCTTCCTGAAAGGTTCTTGGACAGCCAAGGGCAGATTAACAAAGCCGTTAGGGATCCCAGCACCATAGCATTCGGTTTTGGTCGAAGGTGGGTACTACGAGGAAGAGGCCTTCACTGTCAGGTTACCAGTATTAACACGCCGCCATTGCAGGATATGCCCGGGTGCTCACATCGCCCAATCGACATTATGGCTAGCTGTGGCATCGGTCTTGAGCGTGTTTGACATTTCCAAACCTCTCGACGCGAGTGGAAAACCTATTGAGCCGAGTATGGAATACGGGTCCGGCATTATCGCGTAAGTCCGACCGCTGTTATCAATGTCTATAAACTGACCCAAGTTCCCAATTGATTCGACCTTTGGCTGGTCACTTTTTCAGTCACCCTAAGCCTTTTGAATGCAACATCATGCCTCGGTCGAAGCATGCCGAAGGGATCATTCGAGCCGTCCATGAATCCAAGGCACCAGCCTAATCATGCACATGATCGATATCTCTAACCCATTCCACTCAGAAAGCAATAAATTCATCATTGAATTTGGATGTATGTAGCACAAGATCGTGAAATATGTAATTAATGTAGCCAGAGAAGGCGCAAAATGACGGGTATGAAAGGGAAATTAATTGATTACCCTTGGCATCGAGCGTTTTCTGTCATTCCGTGAGTCCCCGACAAGTATCAGCGACCTCCCAAAGCTGCATGACTTCGCCCGTGGAAGAGTCATCCGAGTTAATCCAACCTTGGTGTGCTGTGAGTTGAAGGGGATGAGATATAGCGACGGAGGCAAACGTCCCTAGCGCGACTCTCGGATTGCTCTGGAGACGCACCGTCTCGGGGCCGATATGCCTTGATGCAGCAAGCATCCAGCTCCTGTTCAGCCTGCCCCTTTGTCCTTTGCCTCCATCGTGAAAATCCAATGCTGGGACGGTACTCCAACGGAAGACAATGAAGGCATTTTTAGGACGAGGGATGTGGCCGAGGCTTTTCCTCCTGAAATGAAAAGTCTTTGGGATGAAAGGGACAGCAGAGAGTGTGCACACCGACCGCTATTCGGTCTACATCTGCCCCGCCCGGTCAACATCGAGCACACATGGATATCGAAGTGGCGGCTAGCCCCTGTGAAAATGAGGACAGGAAGGAAGGGAAGTGAGCTGTGTGCATACATCGACGGGTTGGTGATAGATATACTAACCTATACGAGGGGGGAAGTGATAAAGATCGGATCGCACCCCGAAGAGCAACGGTATGTAAGTATATGTGTGCTCTTCCCGGTCGGACATGCGGCCTGGGGTGTAGTGTGGCGTGGTTGTTGGATTGGCCCTCCGGCTCCAAGGCACAGGAGGGTAAGTTTAGGGTGGTGGTTTGAGGTTGGTATAAGCATTGAAGTATCGAAAACTAAAAAGCTTGCAAGGCCTTCGTTGGCGGTTAAGCAAAGTCGGTTGGGAGTTCTGACGAAAACCAGCCAAAACGCGACTCCTTATATACTTCGAGGAGGTGCTGAGTCATGTGACCTTGTGGCAGCAGAACCCACTATCCCCACATTAGTTTTTCGTTATTATTATTGAGAAGAAACAAAGTTGGTCATTCGGCGCTTCTAATTGTGGCGCAAGTGCTAAATTTGGGTGTGTTCGACCTTTGATAGCGGCGCGATCCGCATTGCTATTGTATATGCCCAAAAGTACGCTTTGATATGGACCTCAAAGGTCGGTTAACGATAATGCGAAACTCGCCGCGAATGGTAGTGCTTGTTGAAAATGGGATACGGGTTGCGCGTTCGGTGGCTTCTTGTTAAAGTGTCATGGGAATAATACGGTAGTACCAATTCCACTCTTTTTGTCTACCTTTTTCAATTACAATGAACGGCATGAAGGGCCTATAATGTCAAATGGATGCTCCAAGAATGCTCCTATTACCAGACAAAAAGCAACCACTTCACACGTTAGGCCGTTCGAAGTTACGCCACCTGTAAAATTTCTCACTACCCACCCTCTTATGACAACAGAGAACTTGCAGCTTTCAGCGGATCCACTTTCTTTCCTTGCAATTGCTTTCAACTTGGGACTCGCACGCCCCTAATTACACCCCCCTAACAACTTGAGGCACCCCCATTCGGAGATTAGCCTACCAATTCAAGCAACTCCACCTGATCCTACATGGGGCCGGTGCAAGTTTGATCAAAGCGGTGACGAGTGACCATTTTATATACGTATGGAACGTGCCAGGGAGCTGTCATGATGATCCTATGGGAGAGGTCGAATCCGAGTCACACCACGGGCAAAGCCTGATATCACCCCGGGATTTAGGTACCGATATATTAAGGAAATTAATTAAAATAACCATGTTGCTTGCTCCCAGGGAAATACCTCAGGATCCCTTAAT